>CM075173.1:183576686-183590856 GCA_037576465.1 Parascaris univalens | reverse complement strand
CCACAATGCTCTTCGAAAGACAGCGAAGAGGCAATTACGCGGTGTGCTGCTGATTTAGAACAGTTTGCAAAGGATATCAGCTTGTAAACCATGATCTCTTAAGTTGTACTCCGTTACTCTTAATAAAGTGAAAAACAGTAGTGAGATTCTAATTTTCAGTAGGACGCACTAACAACTGAGTGCAGAGTTAGTGAATCACAAGAAAGAAGACATCAAATTTCAAATGCCACAAACGACAGCCCAAAAAATAGGAAAATTGGCTCTAGCTGGAACGATGAACCTAGAGAACCGAGGTTGCGCGCATTTTTCACAAAGGAAGCCTTAGGCAATAAGCCTACAGCTGTCACACGTTTGATGAAACTTAACTTCGACAGATGCGATATTTTTTTTGATCTTGCAGGAAAGGATGAAAGGACCATTGATAACAAGGAAAGTTTAGTTCAACGAGGCAGTTTTCAAGCACAACGATCGTACGAGTCGTCTCAGCGTCGCGTACTTACTGATACAAATCTCCTCCGCGCAATCGATCATCAGTATTCCTGTGTCGTCGTTTTGCAGAAATCTGATCGGGAAGCATTTTAGGGCATTTCCAATTTGAGAAAACCATGAACCTCAACATGTACGTGGGAATGTTAATTGGAAAGTGATGCCCTTTACAAAACAGTATAACCTTACGTATATAAACGTTGGACTCGCCTATTTAAAGTTATGCCAAGTTTCTTGGATGAAAATACTTTTTATCTCTGAAGCGAAAGCAAAGAATCATCGGATGGCTGTAAATCACCGCATCTTATGACCGCCGATGTTCCCTCCAGAGTTTCTTTCTGAACCATTTTTATGCGCGCAAAAAACTACCCGTGGGCGTTCTCAGCTGCCGAACTGAAAAACCGTTTTCTTATTGGTAAGGAGCTGTGCTAGAACGCATCAAATGCAGTCCAAATAAGCTAGAGAAAAAATGCAGTGAGCTCCACGGCTCTGGGATGGAGCAGCTGTTTCCAAATAAATTTTCTGCAGTTTCATAGAAAGATTTAACATATGTATGTCTACTTCACCGCAACAACATATTATTACTTCTGGGCCATAATCGTATATATCTGTACAAATTATGAGATTTCGTGAGTGAAGTTCTCAAAAAGTGGATGTCATGCTGGTTACTCTGATGTTCCTTTCTATTTGTTTATATCATCGAAAAGTTTGAGGTGACTCCTTTCGGGCGTGAATAGGAACAAAGACGAGCGAAAAAGTGAATGAACGGAGATGGCTGCATGAACACAGAAACAAATGCCTTCTTTGAATGCTGCAATAATTTGCTCGTATTTTTGAGAGTTCAGTAAAGCCCATTCAACGAGGGTGTGTGAGACCAGATATATAAATTTTGTTGAGATTTTAGGAGCACTAACAATTCTAACGTATCTCTTAATTGCTGCGTCCCTTCCCCTATCGTTACCGCCTCCAACGGAAAAGTAGTAAATGGCTGAATATAAATGGCGTTGAAAAGGCGTACTGGAAAGGCAGTGTGTCCAAAGAATTAGATTAGAACTCTTTCAATGTCAATATGCTTCACTGAAGCTGCGAAGTTTTGCTGCGATGAGGAATTGTAATTGCAGAGATTTTGAAATGAGAGTCTATCAAGCCTGTGAGCGCGATGTTTGGAAAAGTTTCAAGACGAAGTTGTGACATCGGATGGATGAACCATTCCTTAAAAGAAGCCACCATTTTAAAAATATTCCAGAAATATTTATTAAAAACGTTTAAGAAAAGTTCCTTAAATGCAATCTTTTTCAAGGAGTTGAATATTTTATGCGCACCTCCTCTTGAACATTATAAATAAGTTCATGAGCTGTTATATAATAAGGAGTGGTGAGTGATGCGAATCGCAGTTAGTACGATAAGCGCTTTTGTAATACACCTGGCCACACCAATCAATTTTATGGCTCTTATTGGAGAATAAAGTTGAATTCCACCACTGTTTCATTATGCTGCGTTTGTATTTTGACTGAATTGCCTTCCCACAAAATCATCACGTTTTTTCGCGGCTTGAGCAGTCAGTTGAAGGTGATGCATGCTGCAGCTTGCACGCAAATGTTCCCCACAATTGAATAGCTAAATTCCTTTCGAAGTTAATGGCCATTTTCTGCATGGGCAAAAGGGGCACTTCCTTCTGGTGAATTGTTCCAAAGAAATTTCACCATCACTGCCATAACGCTTCCCAGGTTGTGGCGGCTAGATATTAGGATAGGTAATTTCACACATGTATACACGTATAGGCTAGGCGGTACCATAAATCGCATTGTGAATGTAAAGTTTCAACGGCCCTGAAAAACCAGCGTGAAATTTTAGACGACCCTAGAAAAAGCAACGCCGCATGCGTTCAAAATTGATTGAACTCTCGATTCTGCACTCCCTTTCCGGAGAAAACAATGTATTTATGAAAATTTTGGATAATTTGCAAAATGAAAACTAAAACAAATTTGGCATCCCTTCATTTTCCAGATACAAAGAAGAAAATCATCTGAACTAATCACAGACGCGTGTTTGATCCTCGTACTAATCGCAAGGCTCTCATGCGCTCTTTTGTTTGCCAATTTCGCTCCTTTCGGCCTCTGCCAACTTCGCACGCACCAGTTTATAGCATTAGTCGTAAACGAAAAGACAGGAAAGCATCTTGTATTGGAGAGAATCTGCTTCGTCTACCTTCACTGCAGTAGATTTCATCGTTTTCAAACCGAGCCTATAGGATGTGAACATTTATAGAAGAACCGCGACATATATTTTCTAGAAGCGCATGATGCGCTTCTAGAAAAAGTCCAAAAACGTAAAAACCGTACCACAGAGCGTTTTCCTTCATGTGGTGGTTAAGAAGCACATAACAATATTCGACTTGAAGCATTTTTGAGAATCGTTAAGGGCGACGTTTCGCTGATATCGACAAGCATTTCTGCAATGCATTTCGATGCTAAAAAAGCACATAGAGCGATTTATAAGTTAGTGAATAAGCTTAGCGGAACTTGCCTCAATAGGTGTTAAACGAGTGGAGTCTTATTTTTTTTTTTTCGTTGCAAGTTATCCTCACTGCAAAACATGAGGTTGATTTAACATGAGAATCACACAGCAAGTTGATAGCCTTGACGAAGTTACTCTTTGAAAAGCGCTACTGTGACTCTGCTGAACAACCCTTTCTCCGATTATGACTTCAAAGCTTTTCAAAATTTCCAGGACGTGTGCCACAAAAACAACACCTTTGAAGTATTTCTAAGTCATCTCCGGTGAAATCGAATCCTTAATATTATACACAATGAGAAAAATGGGACTGCCTCTTACAATCTTTCCAAAATTATGATAGAGAATTGGAATAGTGAGAGAAAGTTCAAAAAACAATAGAAAAGCATGGGTATCGATTTAGTATGGCAGCATCGTTCACACAGAAAACAGAAGAAAACAATGGAAACCTGAGATAAAAAATAATTGGAGAAAAATAACAGGAAATGAAACAAGAAATAATCTATCAGCAAAAGTTGCCAAGAATCGACTCCACCAATATGAAGCAGTTTTGTTAAAGCGAATAACAGAGCAGAGAGTTCACGGAGTTTGGAAAATCTTGAAAATTTTTTTTGAAATTCTCCCAATAAACAACTGTTTTCTTCAGACGGAGGATGGGTTCGAATACCGCACACAATACGGTCGAATGCCGTTAACGGAGAATTAGGTAACATCTTCGTTAAGCAATATAACTAATAATCTGAACAGATAGCGGCAAGAATGAGCTGAGCATTGTTTTATATTTGAACCTTGAACCAATTCATAATATTCGAATTTCCAACTTTCTATTGCCACTTCTAATCTCGCCCAATGCTGTCAAACGATAATTTTTCAATATCTACCGACGTGTCGTAATTATTCAGTCTTTCTTCCACGTCCTATAAATTTGCATTACCAAGTGTATTGTCATCACTCTCCTCCTACAAAAAAGTCGCTAACTACGTAATTATGGTGAGAAAATTCCGATATAGATCGGCCACACAGGAATACTCTCTCAGCAGCCCATGACAGCTGGAGAACAAAGGAAGAAGAGATGTAAATTGGAAGCATTTAGCAAAAGGACAACGTGGAGTACAATATCACTGATGAACGATTGAATCAACAAGTGGTGAGTGATGAATGCATTGCTCTTTTTCTTTTCTGAACATTTTCTGCAAAAACAACTCCCCGTTTAACTTTTAAGGGAGGGAAGAGAGGAATTGGGAGGTATTCTGAGAATTATGAACGACTAAGAGACCGATACACCCTCAGAGCTACGCAGGAGACCGTAAACATATGACCTACTGCAATGATTTTTGAACTCCTGCCATATTATCAGTCGTAGAATAAGATGTGAACAAAAGTCAACTTTAAAATTCAGCCTTTGAAAAGGTAACAAACAGTACAGTGCCTAAGGAAGGGTGGACTAAGTGAATCCCTCATTGACGCTGATGAATCCACTTTTCTGTGGATTCAGCATTTCCACTCGTCGTCATAAATCATGAGAAGCTGAAGAATGAGAAGGCATGTTGTAAGAGAAATCAGTTCAAATTTAGCCGCATCATTTTTTTTACCATGTTGTAGATTTGCATTTCGAAGACACGAAACAAAAATTTGTGACTTTATGAAATGACGTATGAGGGTTATATGAGGCATGTATGAATGAGCTCTCGCCACGCATATTCTAGGTGAATCTTGAAAATTACCCTGGAAAGATAATGTCCTATTTCCTTGTAGTGCATGGCTGCATGGAACAAAGAGATTTGGAAGTGATAAAGCGTGGGAAGTGTAAAATAAATGTGTTCAATGTATATATGTCATTGTAACATTCAGTAATGTTATGACAATACACGCCGTTTATAAAATGATTCGGTTTTTCGTACCTACTCTCATAAAAACTGCAGCAACGGTGGATGATAGCATGGGAATCGCTAATACAAAGGCAATATTCAATCGCGAGAATCCAGTTTATTAATTGCGTGGCTGCAAATCACATATAATTCATCACCTCTGACCATTTGTAATTCATCGAAATAAATGGAAGTTTCCATTTATTTCGATGAATTACAAATGGTTGACTACAATTGCCTACTACACGATAATTGACTACTACACGATAATAGTGATTGCAAGATTCCGACTGCCCCGAAATTCGGAGACTGCTAAATGCATTGAAATTCTCGACCATCTCGAAACAGCAGTAAACTTTCAAACGTGAAGTGAACGTCAAGGATGAAATACAAGTTAAATTAAGTCGCACATAACAATAGACATAGTGCACAACACTGGCTTAAGCAGTTAACAGATTGGAGGTAGAGGATGGCATATATGCTCGCAAACATTGCGCCACTCAGAACTTTACGCCTAAAGATCTGCGAAAAGCGTACAAAAGTTCGCGTTCGAAATTGAACGGCCGTTCAACTAGCGAAATAGTTAACAGGAGAAAAACAACGGCTACAACGTACACATACGACTCGAGTCTAAACAAGTGTGGCTGATGGCATTCATGCTTTTTTCCTTCCCTTTCCCCTTCCACCTTTCTCACTTTCACTTTTCCAATTGCAATGACGCATAAAAATTACTTTTCTACCTTCAAAAGCGTCAAATTCCAAAAACTAAGGAAATAACAATGAATAAAGAAATCAGTTGGCATACTTTAATCTTCAAATGCCCATAAAATGATAGTTCGAATTGAAGCGTTTTAAAGACCAGCGGCAGCACTACGCAGTTTGAAATCATCACTGTCAGCATAATAATGAGAACAAGTGGCATAGCGTAAACAGAGCAACGCGGAGGACACATTAGGTAGATGCTACCCAAGGGGTTGTGCGGAAAGGCAACTCAAGACACATATAAATATGTAGTTAGTCAATCTACAAATCTCAGGGGTACCAAATCTGCTATCAAAGTCCTTTCAAAACCCTAAAAACAAGCCGCGAAACTAACAAATGCTGGATTATTCTGCATAAATAATCATTTACACTGAGATCATGTGTTATACTGAGATACGGGAAGTATAGGTATAGGAGCACACCACAACTGCAATGCGCGCTGTATCAATTTTGATACTGCCCCTATCCTTCAGTAAATATCAAAGAACTTTGCTATAGACTATTCAAAAGCTGATTTCAGTATAAATAAACATGGAAATATAAATGTAAACATGAATATAAATGAATAAATATATATAAATATTCGAAATTTTTCAGATAAAACTAGCCAAACTGAGCTTGCAAGGGCTGAATATAATGGAAAAAGCACAAGGATGGTCAAGCTTATGTGGAATTAAACCTGCTATGAGCCCATATTCATTTGCATTTATTTTTACCCCTGAAGGTAATTAATAGCGTTTGCGTTTTCACATGAACACTAATAACGCATTCATTCTTCTGCTCCAACGTTAAAATCAGCCTTCCTCGAGAATGGTCATAATTTTTACAACGCAGTTGAGAAAAATGAAGTCATTCACACACTTCTATAGACAATGCTATAGAAAGCTTCAGTTAATTTAGCATTGACAAAGCATAGTTTTCGCTTTAATTTTTAAGGAAAAACAGCTTTTAAAATTTATTTTGAATTAATCTGTCCGAAATTGAAGAAAATCTTACATATTTCTGAAATTCTAATGAAATCCTCTCTAAAATATATGAGCATGCACTATTCTTCTGCTCAGATGAGAGAATAGGTTGTATTCGTATTTGTCGGTAAAGCAGAATCACCAGTAACAACTGAAAGTGACAGTTCAGTGAAACAAGCTAAAGAAAGGGCTTATAAAAGAAAAACGGCCATAAATACCGAAATAAAGAATAGAAATATCAACATAGGAAGCATGAAAGAAATGATCCTTGGTTAGAGACAATGAAAATATTTTACTGCCGCGATGCATTCACTAGAGCGCACTTGAGCGAAGATTACTAACTGTCGCGATTATTCCCTAGTGTCATTCGGATTTTTGAAACGATAGCGAGTTTTTGACTGCACTGAGGCAGACATTATATACGCAGAATGAATGCGCATGTTTCCAAGATTAATGCATGCTGAAGGAAACCAGGCCAAGAAGTGTAGGCTTGCTCAGTAGGTTTCGCAGATGAGGTGATACCGGATACATGCCGCCGCCTATTATTATTAATTATATATATTATTATTATTATTGATTATTATTATATTATTATTATTATTATTATTATTATTATTATTATTACTATTATTAATTATTATTATTATTATTATTAATTATTGTTATTATTATTATTAATTATTATTATTATTATTAGCTGTTATTATTATATTTATTATTATTAAATATTATTAGTGAAATTTGGATTATTTCACACTCGTTTTTCGTGGTTCTGATGTTTCAAAGTAGTTATTCCTTTTTTCTCCTTCAAATTCTTATCTCCTTTTGCATCCCAGTTAGCTTCACAGGAACGCTCCTAATAGGCAAGGTTTGTAAAACTTTCAACGATGTTTATGCCTTTCCTTCTAAAAGTGGTCATGCATTACGCAACGGCAGTTTACCTACACTGAGCACGTTTCCTACCAATGGCTCAAGTTGGAACGAAATTTATTTGCCTCATTGCTAAATTTCGTGTTCAAACAGTTTCACTCTAGAGTTATTTTTTTGCTCATTATTGACGTATGAAAAGCAAACCAAACTAGCTGCATTCGATAGAATGTGGCAGGCACTATTTAAGTTTTATTTATCTTCTTATTCCCATCATTACTGGAACCGCAATTAGCAGATCTCTTTAGAATGAAACACTTTCAGGCTATGCAGAGTGGGAGCAAAAATGATATCCTGTCACAACGGTTACGCAGTTAAGAATCGATTCTGGAAACTTTAGGTGTTCGCAAGATGGCGAGCGTGAATTAGTCGGCCTGATCACGGCAAACACTGCCGAACTTCTGCAAATGCAATATCACACTGAACGTGAGGGCTTGGCGAATGAATCCAACGGCTGCAAACGTTCGCTATAGCGTCACTGTTTGACGTTCCATTAGGAAGTTTGGGCGAAAGAGTTTGGGATTGCACAGAAAAGAGTGTTGCTTGAGGGTACTCCAGAAGCTCTGCTGAGTGATTCTCAAAAGCTTCCTCCTCAGTCACAAGTTTTGAGCGCATTCACGTGAAGTGAATCCAACGGCGGTTCCATCGCCTAAATTTTTGAGCAGTCTTTTGGTGCCTTTTAGAAGGATAACTGAAAACGATTAGATGTAAGATTATGTCAGATAACAAAGCATTGATTGCCGTAGTTGAACCACAGTTGGAGACCTAGGCATGTCGACAACGATCCGTTACACCGAACACTGAGCACTCAAGTATGAGTCCCTGAGCTTGAAGAAATCACTGAGATATTTCGATGCTCACATAATTAAACGAGCGCGTCGGAACATTTTGAACTTCACGGGCACTGACGGATCATCGATGTATGCAGTAGTATGCAATTTAAACGCAAATGTCGTGCACGGTTCAAGAGCGAAATGCCAGTGATACAACGTCTGGAGGCTCCGATAGGACGTAACAAGTGACTTTGACGAGATGAATACCTGCTTCCAAAGGGATGAAGTTGCATACTACAGCATCATTGACTTTGATAGATGATCTTCAGGCAGTCGGAAGTTGTAGCTCAGTGCGTAACCAAAATACCTAGCTAGCTGCGGAACTCTGCAAGATATGGCACTAATTTTATAAATATTTGGTGGTAGTAGTTCATTTGCCCACATGCGCAAAGCAAAGCAGACCTCAAGTGTTGTTTTAAGAAGGGCGCTGATGAATCACTTTTCCTTGAAGGCTCGAGAAGGTCTCAGACGTTAACAGTTAAATCTATGCCGTCTTGTTCATGTATAATAGAAGAAGCGAGGAGGCGAAGTTGTCAGCATCATACTTTTTAGCGAAAAATGCTCGATGCAATACAGTACCGTAACTGCGGCCTAACTGAAGAAAACCAGACGCTTGAAGACAGTATATAACTGCCCCATTTTAGAGGAGAAATAACTGCGCTTTTGCATTTAAAAAAAAAATTTCGGTCCTATAACATCACCAGTTGCAAGCGCGATCGCTGATGACTTTCTCCAGAAGCGTTCAAAATAGCGTCCATGGGAATGACTAGATATAAAAGATTCTTGTTCTGAAACCAACTGGTGAAGTAGCAAAACTCAAAAAGTTGCGCTTTATACGACCTGAATTGATAACTACCCATTGATGATTCTGTTTGGTAATTCTGAAGACGCGTCTCATCCCCTTCTCCATCTCTGTCCATTCTTTCCACTGATCAAAGTCATGAACGGCAGCTGCAGAGGAGCAACAACACTGGGTCATGAAGTAGCATAAGTTCTTCACAGTTATCTATTAGGAGAACGACGCTTTTATAAATTTAAAGGTGCTGCATACCTTCTTACAGCACAGCTCATTCCAATATGAAAAACAACCATTCAGCGTTTTTTTAAACCTCATTATTCAGATATCCGTCAGAAGATTTGATTCCATTTGATATATTTGCTTGCACAGATTTAAGAGGGTTGTAATTCGAG
The DNA here is from genome assembly GCA_037576465.1 of Parascaris univalens. Classification (NCBI taxonomy): domain Eukaryota; kingdom Metazoa; phylum Nematoda; class Chromadorea; order Rhabditida; family Ascarididae; genus Parascaris; species Parascaris univalens. The sequence goes on along the minus strand of CM075173.1, from coordinate 183,581,310 downwards.
CGTTTCGTGTTAGAGTGACTAATTAACTGGTGCTTACTTATTACAGCTGAAAACGAATGCTGGAAGAGTTGGTGCGATATGTTGGTCAATCGATGACGCAAATTGCCTTCTGGCTTTCATCACTCCGCGTTTTGTCCTTTCCGTCTCGATCAAACCAAAGAAGCAGGCACTTGCTGTAAACGCACCCTCCTACGCATCCGAAATTCGCATTGCAAGAGCGAGGGTGAAGGGAACCACAAAAACGCTCCTTGCATTCATTATACGATTAGCACATATATCTTGCAGAAATTTGACCACTACGAAGTGTATTCCATTCTTTCATTGTATCAGCAGCTGGCGTCGCTCATCGATTCACATTCGCGATTTACTGCGACTGAGCTGAAGATGAAAAAATTCCGTTCCTTGTAAACATGTATCCATTATGACAGCACATTTTATGACAGTGAAGTGTTGAAAACAGCATATGGATCACCCAAATCTTAATGATTATGAGAAGTGCTAGACCATAGACGTCGTTTATAGATGCAATATTCCTCTTCATATCTACTCCATGTAATGTGGCAGAGTAGGAGCGAAGGTGTTCAGCTTTCAATGTTGAGGTGCTGCCAACTGAGAATGGAGACAGTGTTCGTGGGACGTTCGAGAGCGTGCTATGAATACGATTAGTATGAAGGATAGAGTCACCGTTCGAAATAAATACGTTTGTACCACGTATTATATATATATAGTATATACGTATTATATATATATAGTATTTATATATAATAGAGAGAGAGGGAGGAAGTGCACTCACAGTTAAGCATAATTGCAGAAAAGTCATCGATGGAAGCAAAAACAGTGTTAACGCTGTAACGAGCAACATGAAAAACGTTTGTGAGTGGCCTTATGAAAGCTCATGTCAACCTCTTTACACTTAAAAAATCAGAAACGCGATCATTGTCGTGAGGATCCATTAGGCAGTCATACCAGCTTCATGCATCATTAAAGAGTAGCAAAAGAAGGATAAGGAAAGCACGGAAATGGGTCGGAGGGAGAAAGTCGAACATGAAAGGCTCCAAAAGCCACATTTATTTACTGCACTGTTTACGGCACATAACCAAGGTTAATTTGCTCAAAAACTTTTCAGTGCGGATTCCAGCCTATCACTTCACCATCGTCGTATGCCTCTGAAATAGTTCAGTTGACACGTGCTGTTATGATCGCAATGGCATTATATTGAGTTGCAGCAATTATTATGCCCTGCACTATTAGAAGCTTTTGGAGCTAAACTCATCGTTGATGCCATCTCCTCTCTCGAACTTCATTTCATATCAAATAATCAGTAAATGAAACATCTCAAAATGACTAGGCAAATTTGAATACGGTTTCTTGCGCATGCTTTCACCACTGACGCAGAAACATAGTGAGTTTCTGAATTTGCTTCTTCGTTTTGTTGCATGCAAATTGTTTATACAAAACTAACTAACTGCTAATCAGTACAGCAAAATAACTGAGTGATGATGTTGCAATGCACTGATCACTGCAAAGTACTTGGAAATTATCCATCAAAGAGGTTGAAATACAGAAGCACAGGTGTCGTCCCACCACAAATAGAAGCGACCATCAGAACCGCCCAAATGATAAAACGATGCATAAATCAAAAACATAGTCAAATAATAATAATAATAAAATCAAAATAATAATAGTAATAATAATAATTAATAATAATAATAATAATAATACTAATATTAGTAACAATAATAATTATAATAATAATAATTATTAACAATAATTATAATTATTAATAATTATTAATAATAACAATAATTAATACTAATAATATTTTAATTATAATAATAATAATTAGTAATAATAACAATTGATAAAAATAAGAATAGTAACTAATAATAATAATAATTAATGATAATAATAATTAATAATAATAATAATTAATAATAAATATTTAATAATAATCCGTATAGAATGAAGCTAATTATGTGGTCTACATTCACGGCCACTTAGTGAGTCGCTTGCTTTGATTTAGTCGTCGCTGTGGTCCATCAATCTTAAAAGCGTTAGCTTGAATTTTTCCCTCAATACTCGAGAACTTTTGCGAGCCTCAGTTGCAGTGTTAGTAAAAATCCTCCTCATAAGACACCGCCAAGTTCTCCCTTACAGTGTCGTATCACCGTTCTGGATCTTCAAACCTGAAGGTCTTTCGATTATTGGCACCGTCCCGCATTCATGTTCTTATCTGGTTTCGCATGCTTCAAAGTTTCCTCAGCCCTTATGCTCCTATCCCGCATTACTTTAACCTCCAAAAAAGCTCTTTTGTTCGCCTCTTGTAGCACATTTTTCGAAACGTTTTATGAGTCGGCGTCTATGCTATCACCACCAGAAATTCTCAAATCCTTCTCCTTCATCACTTGCTGAGTTAGAATTTGATCCGATTTTATAAACTACTGGAAATCCAGTGGAAGCTTTTTAGCAGATAATCAAAGTAGAAGGCCAAGGCGACGCACAAAATCATTTGAATTTCTTTTTAGGTTCCCATGCAAGCACTGCTGTCTACATGCAATTTATGCAGAAATGTTCAAAAGCGTTTCTTACACGATCCTTGGAAATTTGCACAATATCATAGCTGCTTAGTGTGCTTCGATATCTGTGCGCATTTGCCGTAGTTTGAACTCCGAGATCACTAGAGCTATTTATATAGATTGTCTGAGCTCTGCCTAATTATGCCATCTTTCACAATGATTTATCAACTAAGATCGGATTTAGAGGTAGCTGAAAGCACAAGTCAACGGTTTTTTCTCGCATTTGGTGATCGATAGAGTGTATTTTACTGTGAGGAGCCTTTAAAAATGAAATGAAACTTTTGTGAAGAATATGCACGAGTTGTGAATGATTACAAACGCTTATCAGTATCACCGCTTGATATATTATGTAATCAGCTTATCAGTGGGAATTCCAGAAGGTATTATGGCATCTTTTTAGCACAACTTTTCATTCGTTGATTGCCATTACGCTGAAAAGACCTCGTAATTTATGTGCACATTGACTAACGAAAGGTATGCGGCTACTGCATTAAGCATTATGAGATAAGGGATTTCCCTTTGTTTCTCTGCTGAGGTTAACGCGAACCCAGCGTCCATGGCATTGCACCCGCGGTGGTAATAAGCTGCTGGAATCGGTGAGAGCGGAGAATGGGTGGGCGGCCCAGCGGGAAGTGGGAAGTGGGTGCGGGGGTGTGGGGGAAGTGTGGGAAGTGTGGGAAGTGCCGGAAGTGCGGGGTGCGGAAAGTGGGTGGGGGATGTGTGGGTGTAGGTAAGGGAGAGGTGTGCGGTGCGGGTAAGGGAGATGTGTGGGGTGTGGATACGGGGGAGGTGTGGGGCGTGGATACGGGGGAGGTGTGGGTGTGGATACGGGGAGGTGTGGGGTGTGGGTACGGGGGAGGTGTGGGTGTGGGTACGGGGGAGGTGTGGGGTGTGGATACGGGGGAGGTGTGTGGTATAGGTACGGGGCAGGTGTAGTAGGTGTGGGTACGGGGCAGGTGTGGGGTGTGGGGGGGGGTGGGTCCTTCTTATTCACTCAGGCATCATCGATTGTCTGGCTATATGTGAAAACGCATACAAATTAATCCCTAGTGTCAGCGTCGAAGTAAGTACCTCGAAACAACATGCCATGCGCCTACCACACCACCCCCACCCCACACACCACCCCCACCCACACACCACACCCACCCCCCCACCCACACACCACCCGCACCCCACACACCACACGCACCTCCTCACGCACACACCGCACCCACACACCACACCCACCCCCTCACGCACACACCAAACCCACCCCTACCCCCACCCCGCACCCACACACCACACCCCCCCACCCCCGCACCCACACACCACACCCACACCCGCACACCACACCCACCCCCCACGCACACACAGCACACCCACCCCCCCACGCACACACCGCACCCACACACCACACCCACCGCACCTCCCCACCCACACACCGCACCACACCCGCACACCACACACCCACCTCCACGCACACAGCACACCCACCCCACACGCACACACCGCACCCACACACCACACCCACCCCCACCTCCCCACCCACACACCACACCCACACCCGCACACCACACCCACCCACCCCCCACGCACACAGCACACCCACCCCCCACGCACACAAACCCACCCCGCACGCACACACCAAACACCCACCCCCGCACGCGCGCACCAAACCCACCCCCCCCCACGCGCACACCACACCCACCCCCACCCCCGCACGCACACACCGCACCCACCCACACACAACACACCACACCACACCCACCCACGCACCACACCCACCCCCAACACCCCACACCCACGCCACCTACCCCACACCCCACGCCACCTACCCACACCCCCCCCCACGCCCCTACCCACACCCCACGCCCACCTACCCACACCCCACCCACCACCTACCCACACCCCACCCACCTACCCACACCCCACGCCACCTACCCACACCCCACCCACCTACCCACACCCACGCCCACCTACCCACACCCCACCCCACCTACCCACACCCCACCCAACCTACCCACACCCCACCCAACCTACCCAACTACCCCACCCCACCAACCTACCCA
>CM075173.1:182116534-182121534 GCA_037576465.1 Parascaris univalens | reverse complement strand
TGAATTGAATTGAATTGAATTGAATTGAATTGAATTGAATTGAATTGAATTGAATTGAATTGAATTGAATTGAATTGAATTGAATTGAATTGAATTGAATTGAATTGAATTGAATTGAATTGAATTGAATTGAATTGAATTGAATTGAATTGAATTGAATTGAATTGAATTGAATTGAATTGAATTGAATTGAATTGAATTGAATTGAATTGAATTGAATTGAATTGAATTGAATTGAATTGAATTGAATTGAATTGAATTGAATTGAATTGAATTGAATTGAATGAATTGAATTGAATTGAATTGAATTGAATTGAATTGAATTGAATTGAATTGAATTGAATTGAATTGAATTGAATTGAATTGAATTGAATTGAATGATTGAATTGAATGAAATGAATTGAATTGAATTGAATTGAATTGAATTGAATTGAATTGAATTGAATTGAATTGAATTGAATTGAATTGAATTGAATTGAATTGAATTGAATTGAATTGAATTGAATTGAATTGAATTGAATTGAATTGAATTGAATTGAATTGAATTGAATTGAATTGAATTGAATTGAATTGAATTGAATTGAATTGAATTGAATTGAATTGAATTGAATTGAATTGAATTGAATTGAATTGAATTGAATTGAATTGAATTGAATTGAATTGAATTGAATTGAATTGAATTGAATTGAATTGAATTGAATTGAATTGAATTGAATTGAATTGAATTGAATTGAATTGAATTGAATTGAATTGAATTGAATTGAATTGAATTGAATTGAATTGAATTGAATTGAATTGAATTGAATTGAATTGAATTGAATTGAATTGAATTGAATTGAATTGAATTGAATTGAATTGAATTGAATTGAATTGAATTGAATTGAATTGAATTGAATTGAATTGAATTGAATTGAATTGAATTGAATTGAATTGAATTGAATTGAATTGAATTGAATTGAATTGAATTGAATTGAATTGAATTGAATTGAATTGAATTGAATTGAATTGAATTGAATTGAATTGAATTGAATTGAATTGAATTGATTGAATTGAATTGAATTGAATTGAATTGAATTGAATTGAATTGAATTGAATTGAATTGAATTGAATTGAATTGAATTGAATTGAATTGAATTGAATTGAATTGAATTGAATTGAATTGAATTGAATTGAATGAATTGAATTGAATTGAATTGAATTGAATTGAATTGAATTGAATTGAATTGAATTGAATTGAATTGAATTGAATTGAATTGAATTGAATTGAATTGAATTGAATTGAATTGAATTGAATTGAATTGAATTGAATTGAATTGAATTGAATTGAATTGAATTGAATTGAATTGAATTGAATTGAATTGAATTGAATTGAATTGAATTGAATTGAATTGAATTGAATTGAATTGAATTGAATTGAATTGAATTGAATTGAATTGAATTATTGAATTGAATTGAATTGAATTGAATTGAATTGAATTGAATTGAATTGAATTGAATTGAATTGAATTGAATTGAATTGAATTGAATTGAATTGAATTGAATTGAATTGAATTGAATTGAATTGAATTGAATTGAATTGAATTGAATTGAATTGAATTGAATTGAATTGATTGAATTGAATTGAATTGAATTGAATTGAATTGAATTGAATTGAATTGAATTGAATTGAATTGAATGAATTGAATTGAATTGAATTGAATTGAATTGAATTGAATTGAATTGAATTGAATTGAATTGAATTGAATTGAATTGAATTGAATTGAATTGAATTGAATTGAATTGAATTGAATTGAATTGAATTGAATTGAATTGAATTGAATTGAATTGAATTGAATTGAATTGATTGAATTGAATTGAATTGATTGAATTGAATTGAATTGAATTGAATTGAATTGAATTGAATTGAATTGAATTGAATTGAATTGAATTGAATTGAATTGAATTGAATTGAATTGAATTGAATTGAATTGAATTGAATTGAATTGAATTGAATTGAATTGAATTGAATTGAATTGAATTGAATTGAATTGAATTGAATTGAATTGAATTGAATTGAATTGAATTGAATTGAATTGAATTGAATTGAATTGAATTGAATTGAATTGAATTGAATTGAATTGAATGAATTGAATTGAATTGAATTGAATTGAATTGAATTGAATTGAATTGAATTGAATTGAATTGAATTGAATTGAATTGAATTGAATTGAATTGAATTGAATTGAATTGAATTGAATTGAATTGAATTGAATTGAATTGAATTGAATTGAATTGAATGAATTGAATTGAATTGAATTGAATTGAATTGAATTGAATTGAATTGAATTGAATTGAATTGAATTGAATTGAATTGAATTGAATTGAATTGAATTGAATTGAATTGAATTGAATTGAATTGAATTGAATTGAATTGAATTGAATTGAATTGAATTGAATTGAATTGAATTGAATTGAATTGAATTGAATTGAATTGAATTGAATGAATTGAATTGAATTGAATTGAATTGAATTGAATTGAATTGAATTGAATTGAATTGAATTGAATTGAATTGAATTGAATTGAATTGAATTGAATTGAATTGAATTGAATTGAATTGAATTGAATTGAATTGAATTGAATTGAATTGAATTGAATTGAATTGAATTGAATTGAATTGAATTGAATTGAATTGAATTGAATTGAATTGAATTGAATTGAATTGAATTGAATTGAATTGAATTGAATGAATTGAATTGAATTGAATTGAATTGAATTGAATTGAATTGAATTGAATTGAATTGAATTGAATTGAATTGAATTGAATTGAATTGAATTGAATTGAATTGAATTGAATTGAATTGAATTGAATTGAATTGAATTGAATTGAATGAATTGAATTGAATTGAATTGAATTGAATTGAATTGAATTGAATTGAATTGAATTGAATTGAATTGAATTGAATTGAATTGAATTGAATTGAATTGAATTGAATTGAATTGAATTGAATTGAATTGAATTGAATTGAATTGAATTGAATTGAATTGAATTGAATTGAATTGAATTGAATTGAATTGAATTGAATTGAATTGAATTGAATTGAATTGAATTGAATTGAATTGAATTGAATTGAATTGAATTGAATTGAATTGAATTGAATTGAATTGAATTGAATTGAATTGAATTGAATTGAATTGAATTGAATTGAATTGAATTGAATTGAATTGAATTGAATTGAATTGAATTGAATTGAATTGAATTGAATTGAATTGAATTGAATTGAATTGAATTGAATTGAATTGAATTGAATTGAATTGAATTGAATTGAATTGAATTGAATTGAATTGAATTGAATTGAATTGAATTGAATTGAATTGAATTGAATTGAATTGAATTGAATTGAATTGAATTGAATTGAATTGAATTGAATTGAATTGAATTGAATTGAATTGAATTGAATTGAATTGAATTGAATTGAATTGAATTGAATTGAATTGAATTGAATTGAATTGAATTGAATTGAATTGAATTGAATTGAATTGAATTGAATTGAATTGAATTGAATTGAATTGAATTGATTGAATTGAATTGAATTGAATTGAATTGAATTGAATTGAATTGAATTGAATTGAATTGAATTGAATGAATTGAATTGAATTGAATTGAATTGAATTGAATTGAATTGAATTGAATTGAATTGAATTGAATTGAATTGAATTGAATTGAATTGAATTGAATTGAATTGAATTGAATTGAATTGAATTGAATTGAATTGAATTGAATTGAATGAATTGAATTGAATTGAATTGAATTGAATTGAATTGAATTGAATTGAATTGAATTGAATTGAATTGAATTGAATTGAATTGAATTGAATTGAATTGAATTGAATTGAATTGAATTGAATTGAATTGAATTGAATTGAATTGAATTGAATTGAATTGAATTGAATTGAATTGAATTGAATTGAATTGAATTGATTGAATTGAATTGAATTGAATTGAATTGAATTGAATTGAATTGAATTGAATTGAATTGAATTGAATTGAATTGAATTGAATTGAATTGAATTGAATGAATTGAATTGAATTGAATTGAATTGAATTGAATTGAATTGAATTGAATTGAATTGAATTGAATTGAATTGAATTGAATTGAATTGAATTGAATTGAATTGAATTGAATTGAATTGAATTGAATTGAATTGAATTGAATGAATTGAATTGAATTGAATTGAATTGAAGAATTGAATTGAATTGAATTGAATTGAATTGAATTGAATTGAATTGAATTGAATTGAATTGAATTGAATTGAATTGAATTGAATTGAATTGAATTGATTGAATTGAATTGAATTGAATTGAATTGAATTGAATTGAATTGAATTGAATTGAATTGAATTGAATTGAATTGAATTGAATTGAATTGAATTGAATTGAATTGAATTGAATTGAATTGAATTGAATTGAATTGAATTGAATTGAATTGAATTGAATTGAATTGAATTGAATTGAATTGAATTGAATTGAATTGAATGAATTGAATTGAATTGAATTGAATTGAATTGAATTGAATTGAATTGAATTGAATTGAATTGAATTGAATTGAATTGAATTGAATTGAATTGAATTGAATGAATTGAATTGAATTGAATTGAATTGAATTGAATTGAATTGAATTGAATTGAATTGAATTGAATTGAATTGAATTGAATTGAATTGAATTGAATTGAATTGAATTGAATTGAATTGAATTGAATTGAATTGAATTGAATTGAATTGAATTGAATTGAATTGAATTGAATTGAATTGAATTGAATTGAATTGAATTGAATTGAATTGAATTGAATTGAATTGAATTGAATTGAATTGAATTGAATGAATTGAATTGAATTGAATTGAATTGAATTGAATGAATTGAATTGAATTGAATTGAATTGAATTGAATTGAATTGAATTGAATTGAATTGAATTGAATTGAATTGAATTGAATTGAAATGTTGAATTGAATTGAATTGAATTG
>CM075173.1:180776534-180851534 GCA_037576465.1 Parascaris univalens | reverse complement strand
GTGTGTGTGTGTGTGTGTGTGTGTGTGTGTGTGTGTGTGTGTGTGTGTGTGTGTGTGTGTGTGTGTGTGTTGTGTGTGTGGTGTGTGTGTGTGTGTGTGTGTGTGTGTGTGTGTGTGTGTGTGTGTGTGTGGTGTGTGTGTGTGTGTGTGTGGTGTGTGTGTGTGTGTGTGTGTGTGTGTGTGTGTGTGTGTGTGTGTGTGTGTGTGTGTGTGTTTTGAATATTTGTTTATCTGCCTGTCCGTTTTTTTCGATCCCCTACTTACACCTTTAAAATCCATCCAGCTAGACCGATAAAATAAAGCTCACCCTCTAAGACATACTCTTGCATCGTTTTCTATATTAGATCGATTAAAATTAAAAAGGGTTTTGTTGAAATGTGGCTATGAAATATAAACCACTTACATCTTTTAACCTTTTTCGACATATTTCTCAATATATTTTGCATCGTCCTTGTTGTGTGTTTTTATATGAATTTCTACACATTCTCACGAATTTCTTTATTCATTCTTTTTTTTTAAAAATATTTTAGCAAATGCCTTGTTGAGATGATTACTTTATTTGCTGATATATTATGCACTGAAATATTTGTATTTTATCGATGAATTTTCATATTCTTTTAGTTATTGATGCGCAATTAATCTTCATATTAACTTTATTTTCAAGCAGCATTCATACATAAACCTAAAACCTATAGTTTATTTTCCCATATCATATGGCAGCTGATGATGCTCTATGCGATAAAAATCCTTAATAATCATTCTAAGAGCCTTAAACTTTTAGCCCATTGATGGGATGTTGAAACTTCTGCTAAAGTAAAGATTTACGAAGCAACGCGATTGCAACGCCATTTGTTGAAGTTTTCTCGTCAGTCTTAAGCGAAATGATATGAAATGTTGATGATAGTGTATCATAATGTTGTTGAAGAAGTATTCCTGATTTCACTTTACTTCTTTTTTCGCTTAAATTCCCACATAATTTTCACATTCAGTGAAATTCATCGTATTACAATATAAATATAAAATATCTAATTACATAGATTAGAATCAAATTAGAATTTGAAAATCTCGAATTTGCAGTTATTTGTCCACAGTTGTGAGAATTACTGCAAATATTTTCCCATTGCAGCGATGGAAAATATTCCAGTTGAAAGCTTTATGAAAATAGTAATTTTTTTCTAAATAAATGATCTTCATATATATATTTACTTCTTATTCAATCTTGATTTATTTCGTTTTTTTTTTGCTTTTCCATTTTTCTTTTTGAATCATTTGTTGACTAGATTATTCATGAAGACTCATATAAGAGCATTCTTGTAAAGGTATTAGGTTTATTTCTGAGGAAATATGCTTTAGCTGAGTTTCCGCTTTTGCAGATGAACTATTCGTTTATTGATTAATGACTTCACGTTAAGAATTCCCTACTGCACATTCATTTTCGTGGTACATTTGCACTATTCTCCTCTTTTCATTGGAGCATTTTAAATAGTTGAAATGACATTTCTGAGTCTAAAGTATACTTGATATATTTTCGTCGTTTTGCTCGCAATACGTAAGCGCACAGCGAATTGCTTCCTCATAGATACACAGTTATTGCGTTTTTAATAATGCCGACTCATTGGTTTGTGCTTTTTATTGCCGCATAATGTTGAAAAAATCCATAAACAAGATCGAAACAAGTTGCAACGTCGAATTGCCTGCCAAAGTGCATAAAATAATCATAGCAGAGCGGAAAAAGTGGGAGGAGGAGAGAAAATTGAATAGAGGGCGATAGGAGGAGGGAGGTGAGGGGAGGGATAGAGCGAAAAGGAATGCGACGTCTAAAATACTATTGCGATTCATTCTCTCTTTATTCTATTGAAGGCAACAGTAAAAATATTCTTTATTTTTACGAGAATTTATTATGAATGCGTGCATTTTCCCATATTATTTCATGTATTTCATTCGGATAACTAATAATTAACAGCAGCAACAATAATGTCGACATTCGTGGTATTGTTTCAATGTCTCTCATCCAATCGCTTCCGCATCAGCTATTTCATTCCCATATTCGCCGTTGAACGCTCACTGAAGATCGCCTAGTGTACTAATTGTACAATACAGTAAATTGATAAGTCGTAATTTATTTCATTTAGAGTACTTATAATCTTTCCTTTTAATATATTGATTGTTCTGTTTATAATTCAAGTGCTAGTAAACGCAAATACACCTCCAAGCATTAAAATTTAGCCTATCTTCAACCTCTGACTCATCATCACCTTATTCCGTGCATAAAGGTGATTAGAATATCCTTGAGGCTGTTATCAGCTCATTATCAAGGATGATCAGTTATGCTCATTTATATATTTATTGCTTTTATTATCGAACAGTTTTACTATGGCATTTAGCTAAATACGTTTTTTTATAGTGAATAGAATTATAGTTTAACTAACTATTTCCTCGTTAATGAGAATATTTGCAGTATTAAGTAAAAAGAAAGCACTCTTAAAAATGAGCGGAGATTTAAAAGAAACAATATTGTTTTTGCAAAACATTAAGTGTTACTGAATTTATTTTTTAAAACTTTATTTTAACATTTTCTAAACATATTCCAATATCGTTACATAGTTATTCTCAACTGCTGAATGTAATAAATGAACGCGAGCAATATTTTTCGTTGACGTTTGCTAGTTTAATTAATTCGAAATGATCAAAGCGAAACCACAACATTAACTATGATATTAATGCAAAGATGTTCATCAATTTTTGCGAAATTCATCTTTGAGATCGTATTCGTTTTCCGGAATTCCTCTCATTCACGCGAATTATTTACCTAACCGAGTTGAAAAATGACTTATGACTTGATTTATGCACTAAAATTGGTTTATTGACGAAGTGAACAATAAACCCGCCTGTTATTCTCATTTATTAACTTGCTATATTTGAAATAACTTATAAAATTGCTTCATGCATGAATGTAGGCGCTCCACATTCACGCCCACTACGTATATGTTGTTGGATTTAAGACTGTTTGAATGACCCTGATACCGTCCATGTATTTATTCAACATTTTTTGCCACCGGCCTGGTATAAACATGTAGCAGTAATCATCGTGAAAAAAGTAAATCTACGAAAAACACCACAAGTCAGAAGGCTGAAGAATTAAAGGATTATTATCCTCCTTTGTCAGCTTAATGAATATTTGCATTTTCCTGAGTGCATCAATTAATCTGAATGATTTGTGGTTTTCATTACGAAGAGATCCAGAAGAAATCTGCAGTAATGACACAACGATTGAGATATTTACTTTACCAGTGGAAATTTCCCGATTCGATTGCACAATGTCGTAACAAACCTGCGCATGCATGTTGAACTATTAATTGCCCCAAAAATAGACGCTAATCTTCTTATTTGATACGAATTTCCATACGTTAATATTGGCCAAGATTCTACTATAAATTAATTATGCAGTGAATATGTTTAGAAAATGATCTTAACAGACACTCTTTTTCTATGAAAATCATATAAATGTCGCTCATAAATGCAAATAACGTGATACATTTCTCATGCGAGATAGTATGCCTAGAAGTGTTTTCTAGAACAGTTTTCCTCTTGCAATTTTCGATATATTTATGTTAGTTTGAATTTATCAATTTGCCACAAATTGCAATCGTTTTTTTAACTAATATTTTTAAGAGTATCAATGTTTTCTCAACTGTATTGCTGCTTTATAGAAAAATCATAATTGTTCGCTGATTCTTCAACGCTTTGGCGGAAAGTTAGGAAAAATTTTTTCGATCATCGGATGCAATCCGAGATCAACTATGCGTCCTATACAAATTTAATTGAAATTCATTTCCAAAACGCTAAAGACATATCACAACACGTTATAACAATAATCAACACTCACGCAATTCAGTGCAGATTGAAGCAGAAAATGGCTGAAAACACTATACCGTTATTTAGTGATATTTTGAGAGCAAAATCCAATGTGCTTTCAAAAATGACTCGATGAGAAACATTGCTGACGCTAGTAGATATTCGTCAGTAAGAATCAACCTGGAAAAACGATTAAAGTTACACAAATAATAGTAATTTTTCCAGGAAACCATATAAAAGTAGTTGTTTTCATTCACGGGTTTTCAAAAAATTGTATTTCTCCTTCAATATTCTCCGCCTATTTTTCGCTATTCTATGTTGTTTTTTCTCATTCATCCATCATTATCAAGGTTATCCTATTGTATTCATGCTTAATAACATTGCTGAATTTTATGCCCTTCAGATTTTCATTCATTTTTGTTGAAATTGCTGAGAAAAATGTGCATCTTGTTTTATAGTTATTTCGACCTTTAAATCGACTAAAATACGCGCAAATAGCTCTTTATGATATACATTCAATTTTTTGCTGCTAATTTATGAAGCTAATCAATGGACTTAAATGAGTATCAAAATGCTTATTATGCCGTTTTCTTTGATATGCTCTTTTTTTTTCGTTCAACCGATCAAATTCCAAATAAATATGTAATATAGGGTGTTCAAATATGAACTTTAAAGATTCTCGAGTGTTCTATTCATTTCAACCATGGAACGTAAAAATAGAACTGAGAGAGGAGCTTTTTGCGATGAATTTGTTTGTGCTCTCGTACTATAGAATCCCCTATGGAGTTTGCAATATAGCGAGCTGTGATTTTTGATGTAGTGAGATAAATTTGAACAACGTATCACTCTCTCTGATTCTGTCGATCAATCACTTAGTCGATTCATCACATCATTCTTAAATGGCTTGGTTATGGACAACACGCTTGTTGAGTGTCGTTTTTTACGTCTTTGCTGTTCTTTTATTTCTCAGACCTTTCTTTCTCGATCGTCGTTCTTGTTCTTTTTTCAGATACCTTCATGTTTGTTGCTTTCACTTTTTCATGAAGTTTTTTACAATGTATGGAATTCAATCAAAAAACTATTTCGCCGTCAAATTTGCGTTATTTTATTACCAGTTCGTCTTATTCTATATTTGCGAGTGGCATTACACTCCTCAGCGAGCGTTACATTTGGTCATTCAAAGTATTTTGGGCCACTTCATAATTCTTTCGCAGCCATTTTCGGCACTTCAGTAATTCCATGATTCATTCATTCATCGGCATTATTTCTTTTGTTATTTCACTGATGAAGGATATTAAGGTATACAAATCACTACGTAATTCTCTCACTGAGGCTGTTATTAAAATGAGCATTTTTATGAGAGCTTATGTGAATGAGAACATTTTTATGCGGATAAAAAATTATCCATTCGCAGCTATGGGGATAAAATTATCTATTTCGTTTATCGACTGTTTTACGTTTTGCTAGCCGATTAATGTTTGCTGTTTTCAATTCTGAAATTGTCCTATCAACGAGCAGACATAGCAGCTGACACTCACCGACATGTGCACAAGAACAATACTATGGTAACGTGGAAGCACTTCAAAACAAAACGATAAACGGTGAGTGGTTGATCGCGCAAGGAGAATGCCAAGACGCATATCGTGCAACATGTTGTGCCACCTATCTCCACTTTTGCTAAAATCATTTAATTAGTTAGGTTTTAATTTCATCTCCTCGATAGTCTGAATAGCTAATATTTTACACTCCATTGCTTTCACGTTTTTGGAAATTCGCATTTGTATACCACATCGTGGTAATATCACCTCGGTATGCATGCACTTACCTGTGGTGATTTGTTAGGATGCTACAGTCTAAGGTGAATACTGTTTTAAATTTCAGGCTGCATTGATCGATGGAATATAGCTGGTCGCCACCAATGAATTTGGTGACTTATATGAAGCCTGCATGTATGAAATGTTCCGACATATGAAGCATGATGGCCATATTCCTTATTTACTCTTTGCAAAACCTGACAGTTTTTTTTCGCGTGCTTAATTCAAAAAGAGAAAGCTGGGTGAGTTCAACTGATAGAACAAGTAAGGCAGGCAAATCAAAATGCCTATAAGGGTGCGTAGATTTCATTGGTTTGCCAAAATTGCACATTTCAGATGAAATTTGCGAGACTGGATACGTTAATGACATCGTTTTTTCAGATGATACGATCATGTAATAATTTGCAGTTGTGAGAACGCTTATTTTGAGTGAATATGAACTATTACTTTATGATAATGTAGTATGCCATAGTCCTAGTAGACTAAGCTAGAAATCATCACGTAGCCACACTTCACCACATTTCCAACAATTATGAGAACTACCACATTTATGCAAGAGAAGAGAACAGAAATAGAAAGCTGAATTGAATTCACAGATCGTGAGAAGAAATTTAGTGAGGGTGGATAATTCGATGAAGCCATTAATCGTTTTTTTTTTTTTTTGATAGTTTATTTGGTGAGCTTCTCCTGTCATGCGGATTGGTATGCCGTTATGTGTAGGATTACGTTCGTCTTCGCCAAATCTGTTGATTGTGTCCAACATGTATTTAGTGGTCTTAATAGAAAGATGGAGAAAAAACACTGTCTCATTGATCTGAAGAGAAAAATCTATTTGCAGTGCCTTTCCCAGTATTCATGCTTTCCGTTGTAAAGGTAAATTCTGTTTACGCGAAAAAAATGAAGAAACATTTATTCGCAACGAATACTCCGTTGATTGAAATAAGTGAATAAATAAACAATTAACCGGATGCACCAAGACATATATCTAAAATTTGCACTTCTAATATCTCATTTCTTTTCATTCTTCTGCTTGGCTCCTGTCTACTCAGATCGCATACGATCAAAACAAATCCATACGATTCGAAGAACACTTTATCTTAATTAATTTTGATATTGTAGTAATATCATTTAGACGTTCGTGGAGCTCATTGAAACTTTTCATAGGTGGAAGCACTCCCAGTAGTTGAAATAATTTTTTTTACGTGTTCATTATTTATTTGAAAAAAACTAAACTCCATCACTCCATAGTTCCCAGTTTTAAGTACTGAAATTGTTGAAACGCCGGATATATCTTATTCAAAATATGCGTCCTATTATTTCCCACGTAAGCGAGCGCCTAAATATCGTATTTCTGGCAAACTGGTCTTTCTCTAAACTAGCAAAATAGTGCGGTTAATCACTGGCAATATATCAACTAGCCGGATAGTGCAAGATAAGAAAACTAGTGCAGTTTACACTCTGAGTGCAGGACTAGCTCCGAAACGTTTTCGAATTAAAGCTGAGTGGTTATATTTCAGGCAGTCTTTTCTAAAGGTGGCCGGCCTTCTTTTGTCTGGATAACATTAACGGTAAAAATCTTTCCAAAAATTTATGCATTCTTGTGGCCAAAGTTATCGGAATACTTCACAGATCTAATTAAGATAATTTTTTAGCCATTTTTTTCTACTCGTTTATTTTGCATCGCATAGAATCTAGTATTAGATATTGACTTATTGCATGGTACTAAAATGCGCTTTTTAAAGAGTTTAAAAATTACAAAGACCTAAGCTTACTTTATTTAACATTGCAGAGAAGATTTCATAGCGAATGTTCAATATGAAAAGAAATATTCACATATATTTTAAACGTATACAGTTGGATGGGGCCTAATTTCCATACAGATACTTTGAGGTTGAAATCTTCATTTAGTGTGAATTTTCTCTAATGAGCGTAATATGATGCCTAATCAACTGACTTGAAGTGACGTTCACACGATAGAGTTTCAAATATCTTTTATTCGTTAAGCGCTATAGATTCATCATTCTTTCGTGTCGCATTTTTTATATCAACATTTTCGCTTTAAATTTCTCGAAATTATAGTGGCAAATTCCATTCTTTCTTTCCTTTTTCAATGAGAACTTTCCAATAATTCGCACATATTTCATTGCAAAGAGGGCAATAACTTTTTGTTTCCTTATTGAGTGCGCCTAGGTGAAATTCCATTATTGCGTGAAATTCTTCAGCGATTTTTACATTATGGTGAGAAATTTGCCAATCTCAAAGACGTATTGTTTTTAGAAAATAAAAATCTTTTTTGCTTTGATTTTCTCTCAATCTGTGCAACGGCACTTCGATGGGAGTCAAATCTAAGAAGGCTACTGAAGGGTAAATTTGTGATTTACTCTCAATTCCTTTCAGACGATATTTTGCGTAGGTCGATAAAAGAAGTTAATTTATAAAAACTATCAAGTGAGGATTAAAATAATATAGAACTAGAAAACTTTCACAATAAAATATGAGGGTAATTTCTGATGCATCAACGCTTTTTTTGACACGACTTACGCTCATTTCATAAACAACGTTGTTTAGCAGTGTTACGCTCATGTGAGATTTCCTCCCCCTACTTTTAACCTCTCTATGCATCCGACCTAAAACTTCCCATTCGGAGGTAGGTTTTGAGGCGACAAACGACGTCGTAAAAGGGCTAATTCATAAATGAGGTGATCAGAGAGGAATGTGAATATAGACGTCAACTTGTATTCCTCTAATTCCGCTTGATTTCTTGCTGTGAAATGATGAAATTGATATATGAGCTAAGAACGAAGAGATATTCTATCTTCAAAGAGGCTGATTTAACACGAAAAAAACCACATAAAATCATATTTATTACAGCTTTCTATGAGCAGGCGCCTACTATAAGGATGCTTCAAAAAGATACCTGATATATTGTGTGGTGTTTTTTCATCGTCCGTATGATAACACACAAGTAGTTTTTTCGTTTTTGTAATAATAGCAACGATCAAACTTTCCGCATATCGTATCATAAGACCGTTCAGGATAAGAAAAATAAATGAATAAATACTTATTTCTAATTTATGCTTTTGTTCGTAGTCAATATTTCTCTCCAATATTTACCTCCTCATATGCCGCAATGAAATCTTAAGAGCGTGGTGCTTATAATTATTACATGGAAAACGGCTAAGGAGAGTGCAAATGAGAATAAACATTCTTTTTAGTTGTTTTGAGATCGAGTGAGACAAAAAATTGAAAGAAGAACAAACTGAGAACATTTGAGATAAACAATAGGTAATATGAAATTAAATGAAATTTAAGAAAAAACAATCATTTAGAGTGAAATTTGAAGCATAAAACATTTTTATTCAATGTGTGCAGTACGCAGAAAATTCATCCTATTCGCTGTAATAATGATGAGTATTCGTCAAACCGCTATCGTTTGATTAAATTATGTTTTTTTGCTGATTTCCTTCTCTATAGACAATAGAAAATGAAATGATCGATATTAAAGTTCTTCCTACTTCCGGGATTTGTTAACTCGTGGGTAAAAAAGCTTTCAGCAAAAATTGGATGGAATTCACTCAGATGACATAATTAAACCTTCTTCTTGTGCAAATATTCGTGTCGTACTTGCATTGAATGTGAAATTTCGAAATGTGTCATAATATTGCGAAGAATATTTTAAATGTCGACAGCGTTGAGGTTGTACGTGTTCTTTAGAGATTGAAGAAAATGCTTAACTGTTCTATTGCTTGTTATCTATCTGCCCCCTTGTTCCCATCCCAGCAAATTCCCTCTCCCCATTAGCAACGCAGTGCTTGCGTTTTTGAAGCTGGCATTTAACAATGAGAACAAGCTCACAGCTTCAACCTTTCAATATATCCACGCATCTTTATTTGCTTACTTAACTTTAATCGATAAAGCATTCGCCATAAATGTCTATTCATGTCGCTTGCGTTTCCGATTAGATGAAGCTGCAAGGTATAGCGTGAGGATAAATGCGAAGAGCAAAAAGATGGCAAATGACATTGAGGAAAGAGGATGGCTGATGTAATAGAGGAGAACGAAGGGAGCACTTCAGTGATAAGAATCCCATATATATGATGGCATTGTGATTCAGGTTTTTTTGTTTATCACAGATATGAATTTCGCACTGATTTTATATTCGTGAAAAATTTGATGCAACAAAGATGCGCCCATCGTTTTCGTAACAGAAATATGATATTCTTCACTTAGCGTTTTTTTCTTTATCGAATTCGACTTCACCAATCATTGTTCTCGTACCTCAGCAAATAATAAGAGAATTCGGCCAAAGTGAATGTTGTATTCAAAATTTAATTCAATTTTTATTTACGCCACATTCAGAGTGGAATTGACCCCATGAGATTCAACACTAATTGGGTTAGGCTATTTTCCTCTTAATCACTAAAAATAGATGAGCCAACACTGCGTCTCGATCCGCTCTTGAGCGATGAATTACAGATTGAGGCCAATCGTCATTTTTCAAATGTTTCTACATTGTCATTCCTCAAGCTTTATTTTCATTACAAATTTTAAGCACTGAAAAATGAGTTGTATCTCAACGAAGAGAGAGAGAGACGGAGGGAGAGGGAAACAGACAGACAGGCAGAGAGAGAGGGAGAGAGAGAATAGATTGTGAATTGTGGGCGTTGCGGAGAGGCCTTCACACAAAGATGAACGCCTATCGTTAGGATGGCATTCGAAAACAATCCATGCCAAAGCATGTCGTCCCTAAACTAATATCCTTAAACTTATTGCTATCAGTTCGAAGACTCATCTCTTGATTAGATAGTGAGAGAATATGATAATTCAAAATTTTCAATCGAATTTTTTCAATTTTTCAAAACCTATTTTTGATTAAGTAGCTTATATGATATTCGACTATTTTAACTTGCTTCACTGTCGTTCTATTGACGTCGGCAAATTGACTGCTATTAATGAATGCATTATGTTAGTTGATCATGTTGATAGCGCAGTCGAAATGGATAATCGCCATTAAACGATTATGTTGTTTGATTCAATCGGTGGATGAAAGAAAGATTGATAGAAATTCACGTAATGCGTTTATTAGAATTCACCCGCATTCAAAATGAAGAGTGATAACCAATATGTTGAATTCTAAGCATTGTAGATTAATTGCGTTAATTACTTTTTCTATATGCTGTAGAACTGTAAAGCCGATCCTCATCGACCGATCAAATATAACCGATATTAGCGTTTTGAATTCGTTTCATTTAAGATGAAATATGTGCTATTATTCAAACAATAAAAATTCCCATTATAGTTTAAAGTTGCTTGTGTTCAACAGTGTTCAACAAAATATGGATTTTTTTCTTCAGCATAAAAACAAAGATCGGTTCGGGCAAACAGAGGAAACGTTCCTTTTTGCCTTCTGTCTTTAGCTTCGTACAAATGATATCATAACGCCGATTTAAGTATCTTCTTTGCATACTTATAGCTTAAACTCATGCTGGCACATATAGTCAAAAATTACTCACTTAATATATATATACACTTTGTCAGTGAAGAAATAAAACGATATGTTATTAAAGGAAACAAAGCTTTCTTTCGCCTATAATAATAACGAGGTAATCAATGAAAGGAAATTTTCAATGAAATAATGTCTATATTTTAGATTAAGTGTGCGTATAAAGGAATTATTTTGCAACATTTTTCCCAATTTTGCTCATCAACTGAAAGTAATTTTGTACCGGACGATTTTAACTATATAGTGGCATTTTTAATTTAAATTTTTACCGCTAGTTAAGAGAGAAAATGAAAAATATATGGAATTGTCATGGAAGGGAATGCAGAAACGTTTGTTTTGTTATATTCAACTAGTATTTAACTATTTTCGCAATCAATTAGAATAGAATAGAATAGAAGTTACTAATAGCTTAGATTTTTTATATTTTCACTTAAAATTGGTCGTGGAAAATATTTCGCATCCTATTTTCATACGAATATAATTTATATCAATTCGTATTAAAGTTGTTTTGTTAACAGGAAACTCTATGATAACAAATTCTTCTTAAGAATGTTCTTTTGTGTAAGGTTTTTGAAGAAGTGAGCGAATTCGCTTTTGTTACGCCCACAATGCCACAATACCTAATATATTAGTGATGAGGAAATACGCTAACGTTGCTCAATTTAGCGGGCTTTATGTTTGTGTGCAGGCGCACTTTCGAGAAAACGCAAAGCTACGATGAAAAATGGGCAATTTAGATGGCAGCTATGCGCGTAGTTTGTTTAGCTATAACAAAGGACATGCATCCAGCCCGACTCAGCAAGATTCCGTCATTGATGTTTAATCGAGACTGCTCATGCCATAATGATATTCAACACTCAGTATACTCATTTTTTTCTGTTTTTGATCTGTTACATTCACGGTACGGCGGTTTACTTTTAATGTTGCAGAGTATCTATGAAATTTGAAACAAAAAAACAGGGATCTGTGGGTTTATTTAAAATCTCGAGTGACCTTCGGTTCCGTTTCCGGAAAATTTGGTATCTCACAGGGATAAGTCAGATTCAGCTTGCATAATTGCACTTGACCTTTGAAATGATGTTGTTTTTTTTTTTCACTTTTTGTAGTGTAATTTGCAAACTTGAGTTGTTGTTTTTTTATTGGGATGGAATGCATCAAATCTTTATGTTATTCAGTTAAAAGATCTAGAAACAAATTTTGAGTATATTCTTTGAAAATTCGAGTAAAATGTATGGTCATTTAGAAAGATATATTTCATCCAAAGAAAAAGTATTATGAAACAATAAATTAATATATATTTCAGCTTCTTTTTTTTTCAAATATATTCCCTAAAGGATCATATTTTTATTCAAACCTACCAAATTTTCTAAGCAAATATGGATAGTTTTTACTAGTTATTTTAATATATTTTATGGATGTCATTTTGTGTACCATCTATTTGTAAGCTGAAAGAAATGATGTAAATATAAAGTAAAATGAATCTCCTAAGTGTTTCGTTTCCCGATACGCTTTATAAATCGTTCGGTGCCGAATCGTTATTGAATGAGTTACGTATATATATCAGTTGTTTTATGTCACTACTCTATGCAAGAACATTTCCATCATTTATTGCCACGCATACGGCATTCTAGTTAGTATTTCTTCGGTAATTATTTCTCATTGAATTATAGTTGATCTCAAAACTTCTTTTATCAGTTCAATTATGGACTAAATATTCGAAAATTGAATGAATATGAGATGAAACTTTGTTAATAAATATCCCCTAAGCGAAAATATTTGGTAAATAAAACCATATTTTGTCCTTAAAAATATAATCTCATCAATTTTTCTTATTTTCCGAGTGGGGATTTGCTTTTTTTCCTCTCGATTTTGAAATTTTACCCATTTGATTGTTTAGCGTTGAATTTTTGAAGTTATCGAAATTCGAGATTTTCTGTTTATTTGTAATGTTTATATATTTATCTATGCAACTATAGACTATTATTCATTTGACTTAAAAGTTTCATATTTTTTCATTTCATTTTATATCTCAGCTATTCAGTGTGCAAAAATTGGAATGAACGCATCATCTCCACGAAAATTTGGCATACGTTGCATATATGCGCTATGATCCTCTCGCACCCAGTTTAGATGATTTATCGCTGATGTCTATTGTCGTTATGTTATTTGGAAGAGATCTTAAACAAAAATAGATTTGTCGTTGTCCTCTCTATTCATTGTTCCATTTACTCAACGCTGCCACAACGTTCAGTCTTTCATGCCGAAAGGTGCTTGGCTAATAAATTGTTAGACATATAACGCTTTGTGTATAAATTTGTAATTTCACCATATCGAGTTACTACTGTTATTGAAGAGATTTACCGTCATAGAAACGATAGAAATGTATTTGAATCCATACAGTATTGGACCTATGACCGATGTTCATTCATTTCACCTGTCATCATTCATGGCGTACGTGAATAATAACCTCGGTTGAAGTTCATGTGCCGATGTTGTTTACAAAAAAGTGAATGATGAAGAAACGATTTTTTAAAGCGTCGTTCACTATATAGTAGTGGGCGAAAATGATGCATAAAGTAAAGGTATAAATTGAGCCGAATGACTATCGAATGTTGATGACATTAGAACTGAAGCGATGATCATGAGCGGTGGTGCTTGTGAGATCGGTTCGGTACCACTTCCTAACATCACTTGGCTTATATCAGCAATCGCTCAATTTGATAGCTCCTATGGAGCCGTTCATCCATATATCGCTCTATTTCTTTGTGTTGTTGGTTAGTTAAATTTTATTTCGACTACCTTTAAAGTTTTCTACTAATATTTACGAAACCAAAACGATTGCATATACTGCCATCATTTCTATCGATGTTTCTACTTTCATATTAAATAAAAGTTTTAAGCGATGAAAATATTCTTTTGTTTAAAATAGCAAAAGAAAATTATTCTATCAGTGTTGAGTGAATAGAAATATATATTCGAAATTGATGCAGTAAATATGACTTTATTCGTTTCTTCACCATCTTCAGTAGTAAACGTTCTTTAAAATTTCATACTCGTTGATCATTCGCGCTGGTTTTCATACCTTTCATATAATTTTCACTTAATGCACAAATATGGTCTAAATGAAAAGTTGTTTTTATCATTTTTCAGGTACACTAATGAATTTAGTAACAGTGATAGTGCTAACAAGGCCATCTATGATTTCACCAGTGAATGTACTGCTATGCTCGGTTGCACTATGTGATGTGATTGTTATGGCTTCCTATTTAATCTTCGTCTCACATTTCCTTATCGGTGCGGCAAATCGTTGTGATCATAACGACTATAGTTTTGCATGGGCGGTCTTCACCCTTTTTCATGCACATACATCTGTCATATTTCATTCAACCAGTATATGGCTCACCGTTAGTATCGTTTTTCTTAAATTTTGTTTATGGCAGATATTAATTTTTGGAAATAAGCGAATAAACCGATGAGAGGGAAAAAGGGAGGAAGGTGAGTGATTTTCGTTTATTGCAATATTTGAGTAACTATGAAAAACAAATAAACTACAATTTGCGGAAGTCAAGATACGCTTCAAATTTTCAATAATGCTGACGATTTGTCAGTAATGAACCCCTCATTTTTACATTTCTTATTATTATGATAGAATTGTGCCGATTGATTTCTTCTTTTTGGTCTAAGTTTTCTTTAAAAGCAAGGTAACAACTGATGCACATTACGTTTAATTCGGTATTCATTGAAAATGGGACGTGCATAGAATAATAGCTTTCGACTGCTCTTGTTATATTCAGTTCAAATGTTAGGTAAGTATGTTCATCTTGGAAGTTATATATGAATTGTTGTAAAGAAAAGTAGAAAGTGATTCTAAGTTATTTTCATTGAATCTCCCATTTAATGGAGGAATTCTTCTGATTGAAGAAAAAAAAAGATGCCTCAAGAATATCTTTACGAAACCAAGATTTCATAACAACGATAACAAGTTGTAATTTTTCTCTCATAGGTGCTAAAATTATCCTGAAAAGTTACTTCGATGCTCAGGTAATATTGCGACTATTTATGTAATTATATTGCTTCTTATTTTTGTAGGAACAAAACCAATGCTCTCAAAGAGGCGGCTCTTTATTGTTGGCAAACCTAATTAAACATTTCTTCGAAAAGATCAAACCGTTTTTTTTTGTTTCTTTACAGAAAATTTTAAAGCGCCATTCATAAATTTTGATAGGCGAATTCATTAATGTTATCTTTTTTAGCATTTTTGTTCCCACCATGCTTTTCCTCCCTTTTTTACTCATATAAACATGAGAAGATGTGCATCGAAAATCGGAGAGCGTCCATCCACATATCCTGAAAATCCTTGAAAAAGATGTTTCTGTTTAGTAGCCCTCTTTCCTCTTATCCTCGAAAGCTTAATATCGATATTCACCTCGAGCCATATTGCAAGAGTACTGATGAAGTGCGTACATTCTTAGTAGGAAGTAGGCGTACAGAGAAAAGGGGCATATGTGGGGCTAAATTCACTTATTCACTTCTTCCAGATAGGGCAAGAAGAGGGGGAAGAACGAAGGAGCGGAAATGACTAAACGAATTTGTTCTAAATTTAAATCCAACAAACATCATCATAACAAATTTCTGCTGCTGTGAATGTTGAATAATGTTATCTCGTTCACTCCTATCTTCCCCTCACTCCTCACCCTCTCCCCATCCAACTAAAGGCATCAAAACAGCTGAAGAATACCCCAAGTTTAACAGCGTTGAAAAAAGCAACCTGCAGTAGTCGGCTAAATGTTTTTAATGTCACATAAACGTGATCAATATTGCTGTCATGAGAGTAATCGTAATTCACCATTTGCACTTTTCACCAACAGATATAACATTCGACAATTCTTCTTTCTATTCCATCGAATTTTCAGATAATTTGTTAAAGACTTTTTTTTTAAATTTTGCAAAGCTTAAACGATATTCATTCGTAAGCAAAATATTTCAAACTTAAAAGTATAGGATTACATGCAAACCATTTTCGTAGTCACTCATTTCTATTTCTTTGTAGATTATACTTTTCGGTATAAATCACCTATTTTCCTTATGAATCATCTATTCCCTTATGCATCATGTGCTCGCGTACGCATCATCTCTCCCCGTATGGATCATCCTTTGCAGAAATTATGACCCCTAATGTGCGTTCATATCACATTAATGTTCATCATTCGAATAGATTCTTCAAATTGATGATAGAGGAAAATATATATTTACTTCCAACTCATTTATTCATTTCGTTGATTGTATCGATAGGATTTTGCTCTCTTCTGCAGCAACAAATTCAAAAATTATTTGCGAATATTCTATTTTCACCTCTCATTGAACAATGAAAAATTGCTCATTCAAGCGTAAAATAAATGAAATAATCCAATTCCGTTGATTTTAAAAGTTTCAAAAAAATATTACTAATACTGCAATGAAATAAATCGACGAGCATTCTTAGAGGAGTTTCTACAATATTTATTAATTTATATTTTTTAACGTTATGCAGTCAGCTTCATCAACAGCCTTTCTTCAACTCCTGCAAATGATGCAACGATAGCAGTATTGCATTCATGCTTTTTTCGTATGGAATAAGCAAATTCCTTTTTGCTCTCATCAGTTGTAAGCCTTAGTTTGAAGAATTTAAAAGCTTGTCTCGATAAAGTATAAAATTTGCTTAAATCTGAGCAAATATTTCAATAATCGCAATATATCTTACAAGTATGTATGAGCCGTCTAATATGTAAATTATGTCCTCCAATTTTCAAATCCAGATCCAGCTGTTACTGTTCGAAACTTTCACGTCACTAGACTTTAATTACCACTCGAATAAACCCATGCAAGCATGCATTCAGTCACGCACACAAACACACGCACACATGCGCTCATATCAGCTTGCAGCAATTATATTGCAATTGAGAATGACAGTTTTTTTAACTGTATAATTTCATCTCATATCATCCGATCATTGAATGGCTATAGAGGTTGTAGGTTGTAGAGGCGCCCAAAATTACAAAATTTAAAAAATTTTCCAGATAAGCGGAAATTCATTTAACACATCAAACTCTTTTTATAATAAACTTTTCAGCCGCAAAATTTCCGCTTATCAGAGAGATAACGAGCACTTCTGATCGCTGCGGATTAATCAACGTCATATTCTCGCCTCAAAGTTTTGTAGATTGACTGCCGCCTAAAATTCCATTAATTTTTCTTTCTTTTCAAAGGAGATTGCTTGAAGACACACATCTAAACATCGATCGTTCAGATTGTAAAAATCACCAAAATCGATTGATGCTTTCCACCATTTTCTAGTCGGAATTACGCACATCTGTTATACTTTTGCGCTGTGAATTTATAGAATATATGGGCAATCGTTGCTCTGAAATCAAAATTTGCATCTGACTAGTCGGCAGATTGTTAGACATCCATTTGCATATAGTCGCACTCGATTTTTGTTCGATTACAATTTCTCAATAAATTCGACGCATATTATGCGGACTGTTAATACATGATAAACCAGCGGAATGTATAGATGAATTTTTTGGAGCATTTTCAACTTAATGAATACTCAATTAGTGGATAGAAGTTCTGACATTTCCTTCAAGAAAATTTTTTATTGAAGTATCCTTTAACGTGACATTTAGATTCGGTAGAAAATACCAATTTGAGGAAGTAAATGTGTGAAGAAAGTTTTATCGTAAGCAATTCTTTACTTTCCATTTTCAGGTATCACTCGCTCAAATACGTGTCTTAACAATTAGCCGCGCAACTAGCGGCCCATCCACAACCGTAACAACTCGTTTCACGGTCGCTCTTAGCATTATTACTTGCCTCATTATGGCTTTTGTTAATATACCTAACTTTCTAACATTTGAGGTAAACGTTTTTTTTACAAAATTTTGCTTGCATTATTATTTCTCGAATATTTTTCAAAGAAAGAAAATCCAATAATTACTGCATTCATATCTCTTATATTCTCTAATAATTTCCCACTGCGTTTTGCCATATGGCAACGTGTTATTCGAATTGGAATTTAACAATAATTGCTATATTGGAAGCAGTGTTTATAATTGCGAATCATCGAATCATGAATACATTTCTTGATATCATTGTATATCCCCTCCTCCACGTATTTCTCGTCCCCGCAAAAAAATAACAGGAGAAGAATAATCGGATGTATTTTTTGAAACATTTTCAAATATAAGTAAAAGATTTCTGATTTTCGAGGATTTTCAGATCGTGGAAATGGCTGCATCAACATTTCTTTCATGTTTAATAAGCGATTATTTTTACGAAAATCACATCAATAATTCAACAACCCTATTCACTGAATCATTCGCCGATAGTGATCTATTACTTACAAACAATTCGGTTTTTATGGTGCTTGCTTCCGATAGCGACTGTCTCAAGTTAAAGGTGAAAAAGAATTCTTTTTTCTTTTTTAACGTATTATGCAAGATTTTGAGAATATCTGCATAAATAGCCTACCATATTGTTGAAAAAAAAGTGCATCTATTGTAACAAATATTTTATTCTTTAAGTCAAAGAAATGATGCAATTTATTGAATGCCCATCGGAAAATTTGTTTTTTTGTTTGTTTCCATTTCTCATCCCAATTAAACTTAACAAATTGTTAATCGAAGTGCGCATTTCTTCTCTTTCAGCTTGCATTTTGGACAAATGGAATGATTTTTAAAGTGGTTCCATGTTTTTTATTAACGATCTCAATTGCCGCTTTATTGAAAATTATTGCTGATGTTTCACATAGGAGACGCTCATTGGCACAGGTATCTTCTTGCTTCTTGACTTTGGAATGCTTTTCAATATCAGCCGTAAAAAGTATTGCCGAATTGTTGCTGCTAGTAATCTTTTGTGAAAGTATTGTAACTTATATGCTGATTCGGTGTGCAGAAATTGGCATAAATGTTCCGTTTCCATCACTAGTGAATTTTTAAATTTTTGATTGTATCATCCACTAGTAATGTCTGAAATCGATAACAAAATTTTATGCTCAGCGAGCCAGGATGTTGGAAATTACGATCGTAAAAGCATTTAGGTAACTGGAAAATTCATATAACAAAATTCATTAAGGTATACTTAGGGCATATAAACGATACGGTGGTAATATGGCAGCTGGAATACTTCCGACAGCATCATATGCACGCATCCATTTTCATTTCATATTCTGCAAAAACGTCCATCAGCTGTGGAGACTTGATGGCAGCTAAGAAAATATTAGTTGGTAGAAGGATAGAGAAACTCGGTGATCTCATCGGGTACTTTGGATTTAGCGGGAATTGGTTCTCTGCAGCGCTCCAGCGATTGGGAGTTGATACAAGACCTAGAAGCTCTCAATCTACTTTCCAATACACTCTTTCGATCAAGCTTTTTATCAGCCAAGTTTCGCAGTTTCATGTAAGAGAAACCTGTGCTTATGAACAAGATTTTCCCCTTCCTCTTTCTCGTTCATTTAGCATGTTTTTATGAATCCTTGTGCTCGCCTCTGCCTTTTTCAGCTGTACAAAAAAAAATTTCTTTTTCAGATAATGAAAAGAAAGAAAATGCCAAAGGATCATACAACTCCGATGTTGGTGGCCGTATTGTCAATATTTCTTATTGCTGAATTGCCTCAAGGTGTAATGTCGGTTCTCACAGGGATCTATTCAAGAGAGACTTTTCATCAGAAGGTCTGAATATTCATATTTAGGTGATAACGTTCAACAACCTGGTTTTCCTGCATGGAACGATAGTGGTTGCTAGGTAGGCCGCTAGTGTCATTAGTCACTTATATTCACCAATTTTTACGAGTATAAAACTCCTGTTATAGTATTTATCACTTGTCACTTATGAGCTAATCACTACGTCTGCATTAAGCAACTAAATTTGAGCTATGCAGCGAACTTCTAAGACTTGAATGTTCGGTGGATAATCAAATCGAAATTCTCTAGCGAAAAAACGTCTGAAAGTTCTCTGATATTTATCTTCTTTAATCATTTAAGTTTATGAAATCTACATCGATTTATTAAGAAATCCGATACCATGAGATCTCTCAACTTCTCTAATAGATTACTGGTCTACCTGATGTATGTTCTTGCTTTTGCCCATAATATACGTGCATATATTATTGCCCAGGTTTGATTGTATGCGACATTGACGTAGAGCAGCGCTACCCCCCCCCCCCCCCCCCCCCCACCTCCTCTCTCAAATCTGAAATGGCAATCGATAAGCGCGTCAAGTGTAGGTATTGTCACTCTGTGAGGATATTCTATTCTCGCTCTTTATTTATGGTCGTCAATCCATAATTATTTCCGGTCTCGAAAGGTCAAAATCTTTGATGTTTATGTCAGTCAGCTGGATAAGTTCTGAAATTTTTTCTTCTCAGATATGATGGAAATTCCATGATGTTTATGCGCTGACAAACTACAATATTTGGCACTTTCAATTGAATGTTTTTATAACAGTCGAATATGGAAATCCACTTCAATTTGCATCAATAGCGTTGCATCTTTTTTTCGCTTTCAGCAGTCGAAATTCATCAAAATGCTCATTGGCATTCTGATCGAACACATCACAAGAAAATGAACATTTAGATGCAAGGGATGTTCGTTTATGACAGAATTAGTACACGATAGCAGAATCACTGCGAAAATTGAGTGTTCGTGGCAAGTTTTTTGGGTCGTACTTCATTAGGTTACTGCTTCATGATTTAGTATAGTTCGTATAGACAATGCTACATCTATATTCCCAAATTGTGTGGCATATTTACTCATTTACAGCCTCAGTTTATTCGTTTTCAGTCTTCTGTCATTAGCCACTTCTGATCTACATGCTATGTAGTGTTGGAGATTCCAGGCAATTAAGACTGGGGAGTGAGGATGGAGGGAAGAGCCGAGACCAATTCATGTAAAGACCTATTTATTGTGCTATATATAGAGTGAGCAGCTGTTAATTCTTATCTTATCGAATTAAATTCAGCAAGGAAAATTAGCTCCACTTTCCAAATTGCACATGCAGTGAACGAAACGTGGCATGAGATATTTGGGCGGCACAGATGTTCACTATCATTTCAAGGCTAGAAAAGTGAACAGCATCAAAACATCTATCTAACTTTGGCAGTTGTATACAACACATTCATTTAATGTCAACCTATAAAAATTATAAAATGATAGGTTCTTACTTAATTTACTATCCAGTTGGGAAAGTTCGACGAATTCTATATAAAAAAATTTTTTTTTATAAGATAAGAATTGGGTTATGTATCTATAGAATTGGGTTATATATATATATATATATATATATATATATATATATATATATATATATATATATATATGTATATATATATATATATATACATATATATATATATATATATATATATATATATATGTATATATATATATATATATATACATATATAATTTTATATATATATAAAATATATATATATATATATATATATATAATTTTACATATATATATATATATATATATATACAAAATCTGTCGTTGTTTTATGAGGAATTATAATTGTATAGAGTGGATGTGCGTCACTAAGGTGAACAAGTAAAAAATGGAAGTGAGTGGAAAATGGGAGAGAGATTTTTGTTTAGTTACGTAATAAAATGTATCATTTTCTATGACTTTTTCCACTTAATTGAATTATAAAATGACACTATAAACTGAACCAACCGTTGCCGCATAAATTTTTTATATTTTGGAACAAAATTGGCTTGAAAATCTCTTATGACAGATTTCTTTTTTTTGCCAAACTGCTGCTTACGATATTAGAAGCCGATTTTTTTTTTTTTTTTTTTGATAGATGAGAACTATCCTCTACTTCGATTTATCGTTTCTCATATTTCATTTTCTCTTTTATATATTCAAGTGAGATTTTATATGTACTATATCTTGGAAGAAAAAACGCTTGATTATGACAAGCAACCGTAGGGGATCACGCCTAACCTATCCTAAAATCAGGTGTCTCCGAAAAATTACTCCTAATTTTCATGGATTAGGGGATATATTTCAGCAGAGTTGTTGTCTAAAATCATGTAATCATTTCATATTATTGTCCAACTTCTTAATGTTTAGGTTCAAGATTGTCGGCTTTATTTCATTTTGCTTGAAATTTTGTCATTGCAACCGCCTTGAGCATTACACTGTCATTTCCGTTTATTTTGCTTTTCGTGAAAATGGCAACTGTAAAATAAAATAATAAAAATTCCGTAATTCTAATTTTTTCGCAATCTCTTTCCGAAAACTATGCACACAGTTTTTATTTATTTGTTTGCATATATTTGTATATATGCACTCGTTTACGTATATTATACTATATTATATATACTTATATTCATATTCATATCTTCATACTTAAATATATTTCAGATTTATCTTCCGCTTGGTAATCTGATGGATTTATTATCACTAATTAATTCCGCAGTGAATTTTCTTATCTATTGCGCAATGAGCAGGAAATTTCGCATTGTATTTCTTCAACTTTTTATCAAATGTCTGCCATCGGCATTTTTCAGGTTGGCTCAACGATTGAGACGAAATTATGTAAATGAGAATGCTAAGTGAGAGACGAGCAAAAAGAATTTGCAGTGATCAAATATCTTGCGTTACGATTTTCCCTTTGAAAGAGAAAATGAAGATAAAAGAAAAGTAATCAGATTTTCTGTAATTACAGATTCCTTTCAATATTCTCGGCATTTTTATTTTCGTGTTATGTGGATATATCATTTTTGTGAAATTGTTATTCAGTCATCCCATATATTTATTGAATTTTTACGACAATTATACGAAATTATTGAAATGTTTCAGTAAACATATCAAATTTAATTATAAATGATTTCGTTTGAGGGATGTTGATGAAGCAAGCAAAATTCATGGTATGTATGATCCGTTAAGAACACGTGAACGAACTGCTGACTTCACAAAAAGTGAACAGGTACTTACTTTAAAAAGTGCTTATAGTGACGTTTAACAGTGCACTCAATATTGAAAGAGATGTACAAATATCGTCAGAAATTACCGGTAATGCAAACGACCAATAGAAGTTAATAGTAGTGAAAATGTTTCATTAATGAAATCAGTGACCTATTATGATGTAAAACGATGTTCGCCTAACGTAACTTAATTATTCGAGAGCGTACTTCGTTTCTGAATATCATAATGTCGAACATTAGGCATTTTTGTTATTGCAATATTTAGATAAACAAAAAGTAACGATAAAATTGCACCATTGATGTTAGGCGACTGTCATTGTTGTATTCGATGCCGATTAATTAAATTACACTATGAAATGTTGTATTTTATTCATTTCTTAGAGATTTAATTTTAAAAAGTGGAAAAATGTGAACACAGCCGCCTAATAATGAACAGTAAAATATTATTTCAGTTAGCGTTAACATCATCACATCGACCAAGTGCTACATCAGTACTCGTTGGTATTGGTTCACGTGATGATCGTTTAATGTATCGAAAATATGGTGATAATTTAACGGTCTATAATGCTATCACATCTCCCACTGGAAGGAAGTTATCAAATAGCTACAAGTTCGTCTATTTTATTTTAGTTTTATCACTCTATTCTTGTGATTGTAATCGTCATTTTTTGTTTCATTTTATTTCGTTATTGTTATTTTTTCTTTGTTGTTGTTATTTCCCACTCTTTTTAAACGATTCTCAAGAATTAATCAAGATTCTCTCTTTCTGTTCTTTGGATGAAAATCCTATCAATCAATTCCTACATGGAGAGAAAGAGAGGAAAAGAGAGCAATACTTTAGAGGATCAAATTGAATTTCAGGATATGTTCATTAGGTGAAGAGCAGTGCTCGTACGCTAATCTATCGTCCTCGAATGTATTGCCTCGAGAGCGTAACCGTGATGACGAGTCTCATATTGAGCAGATTTTCATCTCAGTGCCAAAAGTCAGTCAACACGTCAATCTTTCATCGCCTACAGAGCGGACTAATCAAAAAAGACGCTCATCGAATCTTGGGATCTTTTATTCACCAAGAAACAGTGTCGAAATTCAGCAACAGTTTCAGGTCAATTATATCATCATTTCATATAAAAATAAAAAGATGAGTGTAAAGGTAAACGTTTCGGTTATGAGAAACAAATGCAGTAATGAGTTTATTGCATAAATCGCGAAAACTACAGTTAGAAAATTTACATTAACTAAGTTTTTTTTCAATGACAACTTAAATGAGGTTGCAAAATCCTTAGAAGCATTCAAAAGTTGAGGAAATCAAATGAGATTAAAAGATGTAATTATTGAAAGTCATCAATGCACAGTGCATAGATTTCGATAGCAATGGATTTTGATGATGCTCTCAGTCTATCATTTAAAGGATCGCATGAATATTTTTAAATAGTGGAAGCTTAATTATCACCTACAAGCATAAATTATTTATGCCAAATAATGAATAATTCGTGTTTGAACGATACCTTATGTTCTATATTGATATTAATTATAGTCGAGGTGTAAAAAACAATCGATAAGTACAAAAGCTTCGAGTAATTTGATACTCAAATCAACAAATTAAAATTCCTAATCAATTCCGAGAATTTTTCATCGAAATTGACTGTTTCGTTTCAAGAGGAATTAGCGACTTCCTCTTAAATACTTCTGTTCTTGCGAATATTATTATTTAAGATCCATTAAAATAAAATGTTTGTCTTTTCTAGGAATCATTGCGACGATTGAAGAAACCAACTGCCATATGTCGTTTAAATCCGATGGTTAAACTCAAGCACATATTCATAGAAAATAATAAGGGTTTATTGGTTGATGATGCGAACCCACATCCAAGAATCAACATTCCTGGAGTGGAAACAAGTCGAGCAGGCATTTCTTCTTAAGCTTTTATTTTCCTATTATAATTCTAAATTAATTCTAACTGCTATGAACTAATTCTCTAATCGTCTCAGTCATTATTAATAGTTTATTACTACTGCATATTAAATCAGTTTCAAATATTGCTAATTTCCCATTGAAATTCGAATTCTTCTCAGTACCAGCTAGCTGTTAGTTATTTCTTGCATCGTTGAAATTATTTAAGTTATTTGATGAAAGTTCTTTAAAGAAAAAAAGGAACAGAAGCCGTTGCAACAATCGTATGATTTAACCATTTCTCATTTCCACTTTTGAAGGACGTAGCTGCGGCAAACGAAGAAAAAGTAATCGTTTAATTGCAACCAAGGAATGATGTCATCTCACCATTATTGCAACTGAACAGTATTTGTCATATATCAGTGGACTGCATGTCTTTGCTCTTCTATTCCCTTTCATCGTTTTCACTTGCCTTTCGCTTCTCCCTCCTCTATTCTTTTCCTCTCCGTTCGTTCCCCTTTCACTTCTCTGCTCCGCTCAATTCTTATGCACGTAATGTATGAGTTTCTTGCTCGCAATGATAGGTCCCTATGTGCAATTTTTGCACAAATGCTGCCTCTAAGAATCGATAAAAGCTAAAATATTTCCTAATTCTTAGGCTTTTCTTTAGAGACCATTGTGGAATTGTTAGCTCCTATTTTTCCAGTTCTTAAAATTCTGTAAAAAAAGTACAAACAAATTGAATTTCAATTTCCAAAAAATGAAAAGAATCCACTGAATCGGGACTATCGAAATCAAGTATTTATTAGGTGGCACATCATAAAGTTTCTGTGCTTGAAAAATTTATTACCAACATTTTTCAAAATTATTTACGTTCCTTATATTCGAATAAGTACCAGTTCAAATGCCGTAAAAATTAAAAGTTATTCATACTGCAATTGATATCTTCATAGTCTTTTTTATTTATCGGATATATCCGTCAATGGTAGAAAATTGTTTTTAGCGGCGTTTAAAATTTCGCAGCATTGTCTATCGTGCTTCCTCTTTCATTTGTTACTTACTCAATGCTTTTCAAATAGGGAAAAAGAATGAAACTTTGAAAAGCATGTTGCCCTTTGACCCTAAAACCACCCTCCTAACATGTTTTTTATGAACTTTATGTAGATATAATATCGATAATTTCGAAAAATGAAGTAATTTCGTTCCATGCTCGCTATGCATTTTTAGGATCCGAAAGATCAGAGTTGAAGTAATTTTAGAGGCGCCTTAATAATTCGTCTCAGATGCGGTCTTTTTCATTTTCTTACCGCGGTTATTCATGATATTCTCGGGTTGTACTTAACTGCAGTTAACTTTTTTTGCAATTCAATTATATCAGTTAATCAACTCAGATATGTACATTTAATTGATCTTTATTGCGTCAAATTTTATGCTATTGTTTTCCTCTATTTTCGATGGTATTTCTATAAACTGCTATCATTGCCATGCGAATCGATTTTCCTATTTCATCAATTTTCAGATATATAAATTAAATGAACTTATCAATACTTCTGAAATTGTTTAAAGCGTCTGCGTTGACTGATGGGTCAACTAGGGTGCATCATTTCCAGCATAGTCATCAGCCATTTCTTCTTTATAAACAGCCACCATTATGTCTTACAAATAAAGAGAGATGGATTAGTGAAGCAATGAGAACTTTATGTTGCAGCAGAAAAGCTCAATAATTCAATATATAAGCTAAATATTACAATTCACTCTATAAGCTTGAGAAAGTTACAAAAGCTGTAAGACCTTATTCAAATAACTACTCGTCGTATTCAAGTAAAAGCCACGCCTCGATTTGATAAGTAAGAGAGCGTTAAAAATTTTGTGAAAACTTAAACTAATATCTGAGATTAATAATCTGAGAATCAAATATATATTTGCTCACAGCTATAAAAGCGCGATTATATATATCATCTTTCGATCTTAAAACTCACTGTTGATTATGCTTAGATTTTCGCAAACGCTATGTACCAAATAGCGCATAGTGATTCATTTTATTTTATTAGGACTAATTAATTTATCGAAACTGATTTTTGTGATTCAAGTGCTGCAACCGTCAACGGATAAGTAACGAAAATATATATACTAGTAACTGCGACGTCAACATCATAGTTTAAGCTTCTCAAGATTTGCAAAAAAAAGAATTGAACGCCGCATTTCATTTCGTTCACAAGAATTCGTCTATACTATTCACAAGTAAGCAGTTCATAGGTAACTTTCGAAAAACT
The DNA here is from genome assembly GCA_037576465.1 of Parascaris univalens. NCBI lineage: Eukaryota > Metazoa > Nematoda > Chromadorea > Rhabditida > Ascarididae > Parascaris > Parascaris univalens. The sequence continues at coordinate 180,824,224 of CM075173.1, read as the reverse complement.
AAACCAAACGATAAGGATTCCGGGATTTGTAAAAGTGGCAAGCGGTACTAAAATAGCAGTTTATAGCATTTTATAGGTAGAAAATATTTTCAGCACGAGAATTTAAAAAAGAGTGGCGAATTTTTCAAACTTAAACAGCCATCATGTGACAAATATAATCCACGAAGAGCTTTGCATATGCAACTGCAAGCACGAATAAATAAGCAACCAAATAAATTATGGTGAGAAAAACAACTCGAAATGGATTTTAGAATATAGAAAATATGAAATGGATAATTGTTCTTCTGAATTCTCAAATTCACCAATCTGTTTCATGTATAAATGAAATTAATTTCTACGTAAAAATCTCAAGTTCGGAAAAGAGATATACGCGTCATATAACGAATGTATATAAAGTTTCTAGCAATTTCGAATTCTCTAAGGAGCGCTTTTACGTAGAACCTTCGCGTACTAGGTCACATATGATGCAGTCCTATCGATCAAATTTCTTTACGTTTCTTTGTGCCTCAAGGATGGAATTTGTCATACCGAAGTGCAGCTATTCCTATACACATACATATGAGCGTCACGCCGCAGCAATGAGCTTCGGGTGTGGAGATTAGCAAGATGTGCACGCAAACACGCAGACACACAGAAACATAGACACACGAACAAGATTGTTCCTCACTAATAGTGCATTCTTGTGGACCAAAATGAAAACTACAGGGAAATGCGACACCTTCAATGGAACTAGCAAGAAAATTATCTGATACACAGCAATCAACTTTCTCATTCCATTTTCGCTTTTTTGTGTTTCTGAACATCGGCAAATATGAGTACAATGTTTTTCGATATTTATTTTCTTGTATGAATGAATAAATACATTTCAAATATTTCAATGCTACTTTCTCAATAAATGTTTTAATATTATCAGATTGCAGAAATTGTTATACATCGAATGACTTCAACAAAAAGAAGAAATAAACACAATTCAAAATAAGACCACCTAAAAGAAAATTTTTCCAGGATTCATAATCGAATTTGGATCCAGAACTTTCTTGAGCGCTTTCATTGTATTGAGAGCCACCTCTCCAAATTCACTTTTTAGATATTCGCGTTTACCTAATCCGATGCCGTGTTCACCCGTGCACGTTCCTCCAACCGCAAGTGCACGCCTTAAAGAAACAACAATTTCATTTTTGGCTTAATATTTCGAGCAGATTCACTTTTTAAACCTTATATCAGCAGATATTAACTGAGTACGTATACAGTGATTCTAGATCATAATAAAATGAGGGCTTTTATGCGAATCATTTACCTCTATGCAAGAAGCGATTCCTTCAACCAAACTAGACAACGTTTTCCTCATCACAAACGATCGCTTTGTGTTCATCTAATCTGTATGGACTGGTCACATATTTAGCTATATGTTTTTTAAGTTACACCTCAATAAACCACTTTTAAACCAAACAAATCACATTTTTTTATAAAAAAGCTCTTAGAAAATCGAAAAACTAAACATCCGTTTCATTAACGGAATATCGCTGAGGTGTTCAGAAATGATGCCATGAAACTCTCATCATATATAATATTATATTATTTTCAAATTTTACTGTTAAGCTTGTAAAGTTATTAAAAAACTTTTCTGATGAATAAAACATTTCAACAGTTTATGTTGATCCTTCAAGCATAAGGTATCTGAAATTTAGAAAAATAATACTATCGCAAATTTGATAAACTTGGTGCTATAATGCAATAGAAATTTACCTTTATAACATGGAGCATACAGATTCAGTCAAATTATTTTAAAAAGTTTCAATAACGAACAAAGCTCAAACTTACTTTACAACTCGATCCGAAAGTCCCCAAATGACCTTCATTTCCTCGGGATTTGATTCATCCACAGGGAACATACAATGGAAATTACCATCGCCAACATGTCCCACTATTCCACCTGAAATGTATGAACATTTTTAAAATCACTGCATACAGAATTTAGTGCAACTTTAAAAAATAATGATCCATTCTAGCTCATTAGAAATTAATCGATAGGAGTTATTTTCAAAGAAAAATCCATGTGAATATTTTCTACAATCAAGTTTTACTAGTGAGATACTGCTTAGCTCAATGGCAGATCAAAAACAAATGAGATCGCTGAATAGATGTGCGATCAGCTCAATAAGGAAGTCTAACGGACAGAGTCTTACATCGAATCAAAACCTGATGAAAGAAGACATAATTCACAACCACATCACATTTTTTCTTGTCTGAATTCTCATCATTTTCAAGATAGGAAAGAGTTCACATAGAGTCTTTTAATTTGAGGAATTCAACTGATATAAATTCTCAAAGTTTCAAGAAATAAGTTCCACCATAAATGTAAAATTGAAAACAGATAACGTATCAACTACCGGTCACTCCTGAGCTGTCAATATCTTTTCTTGTTTCGATGATAACGTCCGCTAATTTTGAAATCGGTACGCATACATCTGTCAAGAAACCTTGAAAATAAACAATTTATACAAACTTTGCGTCCACTGTTCTATAGGAAAAACTTCTCCTCGGATTTATATAAATGGATGTTCTATAAAAATTTCGAGACGAGTCTCGAGCAAAGATCAGATGAAACCAACATGACTCCTTCAAATGTTTCCGTTTGAAACTGAACTATTAATAAATTTTTCTGAAATAAAAAAGAGTAGGTTGGAAATTTAAATTTACAAATAAATTTTAAACTTTATTACGAGAATATTTTCTACAAAAGCAGTGAAATCTTGTTGAGGCGACTTAAAATACGAATTTTTCCCTCAAAAACTTTGTTCTTTGCACTGAAAAAGTTGGAACAATTTTCCAAATGACTTATTTTATGCAGCTTCCTTTCGGATAGGATCGCAAAGTACGCGTCATGACGAGCTTTAAAAAGTGCGTCGATTTCTTCCGGTAGATGTGACCATTTAAAATCGCTGCCTCCATTTTCGGCGCAAATATTCCCTTAATATAGTCAAAAAAATCGACAAACACATTGTACCATGAAAAAAATAAAAAATTAAGAATGAAATTGATGAAAGAAAAGAAAAGCTTGAAATCAGGCAAGGATAATTTGGAGTGGCTTTCTTTTTAACGAAATATTCGATTCATTTGATCACTAAAGAGCATAAATAAATGGAGGTAATTCCTGATCGCTAGATATCATTAAATTTGCAGAAAATGCTCAATGATAATCAACATCACTGAGAAGGAACTGATTGCAAATGTACATTTCAAATATTAGTTAATAGACTTTTTCCAATCCTTCAGAGAAAAAAGTTTTATTGAATTGCTTTCTGTTAAATATTTATGAGTTCAATTCGGTAGAAATTGATAGAAAAATTTAATCACTGAGGAATCTAATTTTTTGATGTAGTCATGTACTGCACGCATTCATAGTTCAATTTTTTCGAATTTTTGGACGTTTTGATCTGATGAGCTATCGGTCGTGTCACCTAGAAATCGACAATTTTATTCGTGTCACCCAAAAATCGACAGTTTTATTCGTAAGTTTTGTTTACCAGTGTTAATTAAGAAAGATACCGACAAAACTGGCTGCATGTTTCACTTCCTCATCGGTGTTGCCACTAAATTCAAGGAATAATGCGGGTGTTTCGGCGAGTGACAAATGACTGAATTTGTTGCATGCGATGACCATTCGATGATCCATGAACTCTAAACTTCACTTAATCAAAAACATTGCGAAAATCTCGTAAAATAATATAAAAATTGTAGGGATGTAATTTATGATTATAAGCTACTGTTTAGTTTGTTTTTTTAAAAAACTCTAATTAAGCTTTGCAACAAAACGTTAGTTGATGGAGTCAAAACATTTATTTTTTATGCTATATTAGCATACGAGAAGTTCTTTCCCATCAAAAAATGTTGCTTGCGCCACATTTATAGATCAACGGAATGTTTTTCTTTATGGACATGGTTAATGTGCCAATTACATTCCATTTTTTATACTGCTTGATTTGCTTCAATTGCTTAATAATGCCGATAACATAAATTCGTGCTCTTGTTGAAGCTTTACGGAGCAAACATTTGCTGTTCATATCCATTACTTCTGTTTTATCTATCTCATTGCTGGCGTTCCTTCATTTTCTATCTTCACACTGAATGAAAAAAGAACAATAAAAAATAAAATCTACTAAATTTGCACTGCAAGATACAAACCGATTTTTGCCACCGGAACACAGCAACCCAATATTGTGACAACTGTATTCACTGCTTGATGTAGGGTTGGAAACGAACATGCGACTGCACTAATATGGGTTGGTCTTGCATGTAATCGCACAATAGCCTCAGTTATCACCCCAAGAGTACCTTCCGATCCCACAAATAATGACGTCAAGTTATAACCGGCAGCCGACTTCCTTCAAGAAATAAAATACATTACAAAGCTATAACTTTCTCTGTCATCGAATTATGCACCTTTCAGTAGTTCAATAGATATTTTAAAAAACTTTAATTTCTGGAACTTTTTGCAGAAAATTCATTTCTAAAAGCACGTAGTATAATAAATAAGCCATCAGAGTGCCGCGACAACTTCGACCTTCATACAACAACTCGTTGCCTACCTTGTTGTTTACTTTTGAAAAACCTCAACGTTTACATTTCAAGCGAAAGTAGTCGCAGTAGACTTCATAAATGCTTGAGAGACTGCAAGTCAACACATTTTACACTGCAATATATAATATACATAGATAGTTTTCGCCTTCAAACGATTTTATGCGCAGAAACTCACAGCATGAGTAGTGTCGCGTATTTGTGTGATTGTTGGGGTTTGGTGCTGCTGCGACATGAACTCGCTACAGAAGAAACAAAGCTCTTTGTGTGGCAGAATATCGCAGAAGCCAACATGGGTGCCATTCTGCTAAACAAAGAGGCGAGCAGCGGAAGGGCACTAAGGATCCAAAGCAACAGATGTCGAAACAACACGTGCATGTGGCCTACGTAAGCATGTGCTAATGAGTGTATGGGCAGGTTTTTCCTGTGCTGGATACCGCTCGTGCTGTGCGACCGTATTTGTGCAGCGAAGTAAACTGTGTTCCTCCTATCGTCCTCCCTTACAAATTGATCTTTCAAATCGACAAGTAGCGTTCTCTAATTACTGAACCCATCATGATCCAAAGCGCCATTTCCTGCACTACACTGTGTTTTGTTCCCCTTACTCAATCATGGAGTTCATGACATATAAAAAGTGTAACAATATTTCGGCAGAAAATATTTGGATACCTCGTTCGCCGTCTTTTGCCAGCCGTATAAAGAATGTCGCCGTTAGCCAGAACAACCTATAGACACATTTTAAGACAGATGAGCAAATAGTTTTATTGAATGTGACAAGTGGGAATAACCTCAATGTATTTATCCCACGGTGCTTTAATGATTTGTAATTAATTATGCAGCGCAAATGCCCATAATTACTGGACTTCACAGCTGCAAAAGGAAAAAGAGAAAACAAATAATAAAAAAGACCGAAGGATGAGCTCCTCGTTCTTGAAACATCCGTGGAAAAAGAAATTCTTTAATCCGAATTAAATTCAAGCCTTCCAAACAATAATTATTTTTGGGGAGAGAAAGATAATCACTTTTAAAAAGTTACATAATTAGAAGCGAAAAAAAGCAAAAACTGGGAGGTATCCTAAATGTAAAAGGATTGGCATCGACGTGAGAGAAACTTTGGCTTCTATGCTGTTAACGAATAACTGGTACTATTCAATTCCTTCCACTCCATATACAAATAGCTGGTACTACTATTTTATGTATAACACCGCCGTCCTAACAGCGTCATTGTTCCACTCAGCAACTGATCCTAAAGATTTTGACGCGTTTTACTCTACCAAATGTGCTTGTTAAGGCACCCTTAGAGAAACAGTTGGAGGCAAATATTGTGTAATGAAAGATGGACATAAATACGAAAACTTGAAAGGAATATAATATTTTCTCTACCTCAAGATTGATGACGTTTTGCCGCATTGTTCCATAGCGAACTGTATTTGTACCACTAGCGCATGTTGCTGCCATGGCACAAACAGATGCATCCGCTGCCGGATCTATGTTAAATACAGGCATTAGCAACTAAACATTAATAATGTGCATTCATCGAATAATTATATGAATGTTGCGCCTTTTCCATCCCATCTACTCAACTCAACAATTTCATGACTTATCAACAAATAATACAACTGGCAGATAATATCATCAGTAGTGCAACAGTATCCGATCGATGGCAGAAATTATTTACATTGCGGGAATTCAACCAACTTGCAAAACGAAAATCTTATTAATGTATAAAATGCACACAAATTTGCAGCATTTTTAGATGATCGTAGTGCCTCGATCAAAGTGAGATATGACTTCATAGTACGTCATTCGATACCAACAACCTGCGGTTCACATCACACTTGCCTGGTTTCGTAGCTTGGACACACACATATGCGCAGACATGAACTTGATTTGGTGTGCATTTGCGAAGGAATTTTGCCAAGCAAATATTTGTTTCTACTGTCACTAAACGTGGAAGTAATTAAATTGACTTCAGTTATTAAAAACCAACTTCATAGCTATCTCTAACAAAAAAAAGAGAAAAAAGTATTAATAAATAACTAAACGACATACCAACAGGAAAGAAGAGTCCTGTATCGTGAAGGTGAGAATTGAGCTGTATACGTGTTACACCCGCTTCAACAACGCAATCGAAATCTTCCTTGTTCACTTCCACTATTCTATTCATTTGCATCATATCAAAACATACACCACCCTAAATTAAATTAAACCGATATATAAGTATATTACAATGATCAAATCTGAAAAACCAAAGATATAATTTTTCCAGTTGGAGATATTTTTGAGATCGCGGTTAAAGGCGTACTTAAAACTTCGGAGATAAAACTACAAAACAGGATTTTTAAGAAATAAATAATTACTAGCTACAAAATGGAAAGTAATAGAAACAAATAGATTATGAGTAGAAATGAAGTAGCAACAATGCTCAAGAAGAAAGAATAAAAAATAACATCAATGAGCATAATTTGTTAACTGATATATATGTATTGCATTAAATAAAACAAAATGAAATATGAATTCATTACAAAAGGAATTTTTAAATATTCAGATTTCATAGTATGTACTTGTTATCAAAAAAGAAGCAAAGAAAATAACTGTAATAAGTTTTTTTAAATATTCATAGTAATAATTTTACGAGGGATTAATCATATGAGAATCAGAAATATTAAATTTTTCAGCAGAAAGGATATGGGTCTGATTTTAAACGTGATCAGTATAGGAAATCATGCTCTTCATCGTGACGATATTTGTCGGTCTAAACAATCTCAAACAATAAAACAACAGCTGTCAAAAGAAGCATTAAAAATGCCCTTTTTGGAGAGCGGACGAAAGATCCAAAAACGGTAAATTTGACCAGTGAAAGAAAGACAGAGGTAATAGAGCGGAAGGAAAAAATGACAGCGTTGACTTCAAGTACTATTCTAGAGATTTCAAATGATATGCAGAAAGAAAAAACGCAGGCAGTCAAGCAAAAGTGTGGAAATATGCACGGGATTTGCTATCATCTCTCCAGATAATTTCGGCTTTTTGAAAATATTTTCTGAAATATGCCTGGAAAGGTTGCTTTTCGTTTATCAAACAGATAGTAATGGTTGATGACGTAAACATTCCCCGGAATACCCTAGGAATGTATAGAAAAAAAAACACATAATACAGATATGTGATATAGGAGACAGCAGCTCCAATACTTATATCACTTACAGCGACAGCATTCACTCCACCTTCAAGACCCGAGCCGGCACCAAATGGAACAACGGGAACACGCGACTCGTTGCACAGCTTCATTATGGCACTCACCTGCTCTACGTTCCGTGGCATTACCACCACATCGGGTTGTTTCCCCCTGAAGAAACGTTTCATTATGTAATTAATTCAAAGCTCAAGTTCACTCTCAAAAAGCCATTCTCCCGAACATCATGAATGCTTCTTTTTGGATGATATTTCTATTTAAGCCTTCCTGCATCTCGTTTCCGGCTAGAGCGGTAGGATATGTTGTTTGGACAACTCACCCTTCACTACCGATAGGCAAATAAGTGCGATGCAGTGCTGTTTCGTCATAGCGCAGTGCGAAGCTTGGCACCCGAAAATACGGCATTCCTCAAGCGTTCGTTTCCCGCAGCCGATGACGTGAAGTAGATAAGCATATATCTGATATGCGTTGTGATGAGTCCAACATGTGAGGCTACCGAAGGGATTTGGTAAAGAATTTGGATTAGATATGTGTTATGGCAATGTTTCATGTTGTTTCTGTAGGTGATGTTCTCAGTGTTAGTCAAGCCTTCTGTTGAAAGTTAACGCCGTTAGATGGGAGGTACCATTGCGCAACCACTGAAAATTATGAATTGTAACTTTTAGGAAGGAAATGGACTTGGAGTTCCTGCGACGTGCTTTGACCTTCAACCATACGGTTATTTCGTCAACTGATGAAAGCGTAATCACTTATCGTAGCAAAGATGGTAAGCTGATGAAAAAGCATTAGAAATTCTTCAAAGAAAACAGTGAAGCGTACATATGATGACCTTCATCGTGCGAATGTTGTTCACGAACCGACGCGGTGGTTTTCACATTTTCAGCGCCCAAAATTTTCTCAAATCGTGGAACCAACAATGCTGAATCCTGAAAATGTTTAATTTTATAGTATATAAAAATCAATAAAATACTAGACTGCACTCTAATTTTTCTTTAAAATTTCATTTAAAAACTATAAAAAACATTGGTAGATTCAAACGTTAACGGTTAGTCACCCTATCACTTAGCACTGCTTACATTTGGACTCATTCAAAATGTAAAGAAATACACTGTGTCTCGATGCTCGGCGATCCTGAATGAGATCAGCAATTCAGGAATAGCATAATCCATACTGAACATACTAATGTATTCACTGATGTTTTCTTATTCTTATTCAATCAATATCAGTGACCTTCCATATGGCGTAATCTACAACAACGTCTACAAGATTCTCGAAATGTCGAAATCATGTAATTTCACCTTTCCTTTACTATTAAGCCGCTTATTTTATTTCAGTTTCGCAGACGTCGATATCATAATTTCTCCATTTATCTTATGTGAGATCAACTCTTTCTTCTACCTTTCATTTAGGTGACAATGATGATTTTATGATGACTGAAGGCATCACTCGTACAACCTTTCTAGGCAGACGCTGTACCAGTGATGTGCCTAAGGCATTTTCACCCTACTATTTACTGCTTATGCCTCATCCATTCAAACTGCGCATTTAAACATAAAAGGCATCGTGAGTGTTCAACGCCAGTTGTCGGATTACGAATGTCTTTAGTAGAACAGTTATTTTACGGATGCCATATGGCCCAGAAGCACGACATTGACTCCGAAAACAAAAATTCATGGGTTCGAATTCAACCGCTACAATATCTTCACTCTTTAGTTTAAAAGAATGTTTGTTGAGAAAACCTTTTTAAAGTTATATGCAAACCCTGCTCATAGTTTCAACGTTAATGAAAATGATGATATCTTATTTGCTGAATTTCATTAATACAAGCGAAGTAAATATTTTCAAAAAATGGGTGATTACCTTGTTGATAAATGACGAAAATCGACGTACAAAAATACGACCACCCAGCATCCTCACTTAAAGTAAATAATTGTCAACACTAACAGCGATTTGCCTTTCAGCTCTTGTCCGTGAACGAATGGAAGTTTATTACAAACTCACCGAAATTTAGTAGTTATTCCAGCAGTTGAATCTAAAACCTTTCAGAAAATAATAAAATTGTTATCTGTTACCTGACACTGTGTCGTTTATGTACTCATATATAACCGACATCATTGAAGCTAACCATTGCATGTGTACAAAACAACAATACTTGAATATCTCGACCTTCATCAATTCAAATTTTTTAAATCAGAAATAAAAGAACTCCTAGCAGCCGAAACCGACGGCAGCAACAATTCCTTTAAAATGAAGATTCAGCTTACTCTGTTAGCTTCAGAGACAAACAATGAACAAAGCTTTGTGTACACAAGGTTAAGTTATAAGACCGAATCTGTTATCTGACAAGTCCGCAACGCTGTGTACCTTCTGATAAGCCGATTATTAAATTTTTTTTCTGCTTTATTGCTCCACATACTAATATGAGAAAGTTTATCTTCATTGCTCAAAAATAATCAATATGATCGGCTTCAGTATATAATAATTCATAAAATATCTCATATTATTGAAATATAATTGAGTCTTTAGCGATATTAACGTTGCTGCATCAGAATTCATTCCCGAAATCGACCACTCATTGGCAACTAATTTCCGCGTTGTTGTTATTCCCATATATTATTGTTAATGTTCATTGGTGCTCTTATCAAAGTGCAACTTGCCAATGAATCGTTAAAGTCTTCTCAGCAATGAGCACATTTTCATGAATTAGCTTAATCAAGAGTTATTTCCGCTTGATCTTCCTGGCAACATCATCACTAACTTTATATCCTGAAATGATGGATGGAGGCCAGAAGGAGTTCAGTGAAATCAAATATCATCAATCCTAATCTCTAACAATTACATAGGCTTCAACTCTTTTTACTCGTCGGTAGCATAAAAAACTTGTATATCAACTTGTCTTCTACGAGCATAATATTCTATCTACACAAAACGTCATGAAGAAAACAATTACCGATAATTCATAAAGACACATGCAATATTTAAGAAGAATTCAACGCAAGTCAATAATCACCTTCCTTCATATTATTCGGCTAATGCAACGATGAGAAGTTCGGAGAAAACTTCAACAGCTCTTCCGTGACTCTGCACAGACGGCAATGACAGGAGGTGCATACAAGTATGATTGATGACAGCGACTGGTTACGTTTTTTTGATCTTATTTTCTCTTCTCTCATTACCTTCTGCACAAGTTAGCACTGTTTTGCGCCGTTGCCTTCATGCAGAAATTAAACATATCTTCATTGTCGCTTTCGATAGCAAGCAATTCTCAAATCCCCTCAAACAAACAGATCTTGATCGGTCCCTTGTCATCGTAACCCACAGATACGAATCACCTCACATCCATTGTTCTTGCACGTTATTGAAGAATTAAAGCCCCATCGTTATTGAGTTTTGTTGCGGATATTCGATAAATAATATGCATAATTTCGCCCTACTCAATAAACGATAAATAAATGAATAAATAAACACGTTATACAAAAGATTACTTCAATAAATCATTTTATGGCATGTAAATTTACATTACAAAAAATCACTTTTCCCCTGATATGTAGGTGGGTAAGACTGCAACAGGGAAACTGAGTACTGTTATTAATTATTAAATGAATGGGTTGAAAAGATTTAAAAAATAAAGGAATGAAAAATAATCAGAAGAAAAAACGAAAGTAATAAAGAAAAATAGATAAAAAATATCACTGTGAGATAATTAAAAGAGAACATGAAATACTGATAACATTACGATAAACGGCATCACTCTGCATGGTACTACGTGCATTCATCATAACAGACTTGAAGATGCAATGTGCGATAAATTATGGTAGATACAAACTCCAGTTTAAAAGCTGACGATAAAGCTGTGTAGTCTACTGCAAAACAATACTGCTAAGTGACAAGAAATACTTCTAGCCTCTCAGCCTAAACTGTTCCAACGGTATCTCTCACCTTAGGTTTTAAGCGCCCTTGAAAAAACTGAGATAGAAATTCTATACAAACGGAGACGAGTGGAACAATTTACAAGACGATAGCGCCGGTATGAAATAAGAAAACGAGATGGAAGCAGCAGCGCAAACAGCGACAACAGAACTCGTCTCAGCGAAACAGAGACCACAAAACAAAACAATACGCTCAGTGATTATCAATCAATTTTGTTTCCACCAAACGAAAAACTCCATCCCCAATCTTTCAATGAACAATTTACAAGTAAAATAATTTCTCTTTAAACAGATAAATTATTTCATCATTTCTGAACAGGTTTACTGCTCCCTTAAGACCACCAGTGACGAAATATGAAGAAAGAGAAAAAAGGAAATCACCTCAACGGAAGAGTATAATAAAATACTCTTCAGATGGAAATCATGGTTTTATTTTATGACATTACCGCCTTCCATTAAATATAGGACGTTCAAAAATTGTTCATTCATTTGCGAATCCTCCTCTCTCTGCTCTTTTGCTGCACTCTACAGTGAAACCTTTCGGTCACAACACAATAGGTGCAATAATCTTCAACCTTCTTTCATCGACGAGTAATTCCACATCGGCGTTTTCATAGTCAACAGAGAAAGGCAGATAGAAATCGGCTACTGTTCTTGAGCGATCTTGAATCACGAAAACATGATCGTCGTTCATACGGATACGCAATCTGCAACATCTCTTAATTTTATCAAACAACCTTCACTTATTCAATTAATATAAACATAAATGTGGATAGCGAATATACAGAATGCGCTTCACCCATGTAACGATATTTTTAATGAGCTGCTCGATGGTAACCAGGCAGCAGCCCGAATGTGATTGTGGACGATGGCCACTGTTGGGCAACGCTCATATGTGAGTCACGGAGGCACTGCGAAGAGGTGATATAAGGGCTGCCAGGACTCACTTGTTTAATCACTGTGTTACAGTTCGTTGGTGGTATCGCGAGTAAACTGACCAATAAAAGTACACGGGAGAAAGTGGTGCCAACAATAGATCGTGTAAGGACCAAAAGGATTCGGGTCCTTACATGACGACACAGCCGGTGAGCACCCTTGACACATACTACGAAGTGCCACCAGTTGGCGAAGCTCAATTAGGAGGCTCGCATGAGTGCATCCGCTGAGAGCGGAACACTCGTGCGCTAGGAGATGCAGCACAGCGCTGAAGGCATAGGTGGCAAATGCGGCAGTTGCCAATTTTTTTGCGCACGATCATGCGTGGATTGTTGCCTTCAAAAATATGCTACACATATCTCCTGTTGCAGATTGCGGAGAAAAGATGGAAGAGCAGTTCTTCCCGAATGAGGAAGACGTACTTGGCCTCGAAGACGAGGTACGAGTGAGTGATGAAGCAAATGTGGCAAAAGCACAGGTCAGTGAAGATTTTTGCTTTGAAGTTGAAAAAATGTAACAGCTGGTGCGCAACATGCGTATGCAATCACTTGGAAGAGGTTGCAGGAAATGGTCAACATATCCTGGTGAAAGAGTTGAGTGACGTGCAAATATTGCTGATATGGATAGAACAGCTTTTGGCCATGGTCAGAAAAAACCCATGCGTGGCAACACCACCTGAGTAAGGCCACGCGAGTTTTTATGGGACTGGAAAATGAAAAGGAGACACCGTCATGAGGGCTCACAGCAGCGGAAAAGTATGAAGCAACAGCCAAAGCTTTTGCATAGAGTCTTCTCGACACCTTTGCAAAGCGCTGATGATGAACCAAGGAACTAGCACGCAGCTCCGAAGGGAACACCAAAGCTCAGGCGAAAGCGTGTTATCACAAGAAGCCAGAGCACTGCTGGAAAATGTGCAGTTGAGAAAAGAGTTAAGAAAAGCACAGGAAAGCTTAGAGCAGTATAAAAGATATACTGGTATGGCGCATACTGAAATGAGCCGATTCCGGATGACTGGAGTCGCTGAAGATCGAGACGGACCGAATGAAGAGGCCAGCTATCAACAGCAATGTAAACCTAATACTCTCTTTGCTTTCCGCACCGGAAGTGGTCATTATTGCATTAGGTACTTGAATAATCTTGGTATCGCGAAATGCGAGACGGATCATCGCTGCTCATTGCAGCCAGCGTGTAGCAAAATGGGCTAACGGCCTCAACGGCGCCTATGACGAGCGGAAGCGATAATACATCCAGCGGAAACTGGGAGACAAAAACTAAGCGTTTCAGTGGGAGAAAGGTGACGTTGCATGCATCAGAGGAAATGAAAGGCGGAGGTAGGCAGATCAGCGCAATCTGCCCTAGCAAAAGCTCGCCATTCGGACATTATTAAAGACCCGGTTTGGACCTCAAGAGAACTCTTTTTTAAGCGTCTCCTTCAAGTGATCCTCCCAACGTGTATAATCCTCTATTATTCATAATATTTGAATTTTCTGTCGACTCTTGCATTCTATTTCTTTAACACCTTTCTGCTACGAGCTGGGGTGCATCGTTACGTCGAATTACTGAACGTAAGTCACCTCCCTTTAAACAAGTTTTCATTTTCTTCGTTCAGTACACTCGGTACTATTAGATGGTGTTTGAATGATCTTGCCGATTTTTGTTTGACGGAATGAAACGGTAAGAAACAAAACATCTATCAGTGGAATATGTAAGTGACTGACCTGAAATAGATTGCCATATCGTTTCCACCTTTAGCGGGTTAATTGTGGTGCTCGTGGGCTCGTTTGCGTTTTTTGATGCCCGACGTCGGATCTGGAATGGAATTTCGTTAACATATGGCTATGTATCTTCATCCATAAAGGTTCCAGCTGCCTAAGATCTCTCACTTTGCACTCATTCCTCCTGACCTTCTTTCTTCATCACTTAAGGAGTCTCCTAAAGTGGAGTATCTTTCGATTGCTCAAAAAAAAATCGTTTTATTTCGTGAAAAAAAGGTCGTAAAAAAAGGAATCATCGACTTTCTGATTTCTTTGCATTTTCTTCATAGTCAGTCAGCTGATTTTAGTTTCCAAGATTCTCTCAATTGTTTGGAAGAAATGGTATTACTTATTTTGGAGGCGATTGCATTAAGAACCAGTTTTATGGTTTTGCCGATTTTTTCTTAGCGAAATGAAACGATTAGAAGCAAAACGTGTACGTGCACAAAATGTATCTTTAAATTATCTACAGAGGGTAAGAGCAAAACACTATGAGAGAAAAGTGAATAAAAATCTAGAAGCTTACGTCCAATATTCTGTGATGAAACAAACATTTGGCCCGAATAATAGTTGGACCCATGAGTAGACATCAAACATTTTCCCTCAAAAATTTATGGCTGAACGTTTTTATCCAGAAAACGCGGAATTAATTGAACTAGAAAATAAACGAGTTCCCAATTTTTTATGCAGCAAAGGATGTAATTGATGACATTCAATTTTACTTACTTATTAAAAGTGATCTTAAATCTATTTGCAAAAAAAAACAGCAGTTAATTTAAATACTCAACGAAAAGAGGTAAAAACATTTCGTGAAAACTTATACCTATATCTTATTTATTATTTATTATTATCTGTCATATTACTTCAGTATTCTCAGCAGTTTACAGCTTTCCAGTTGCCCTCCATTCGCTGTCTTTGTTTAATGTTGTAATAGACGAAATGTACAATTACATCAGATTACTCTAGCCACCTATATTAACCACTACATTGCCTTATACTGCCTCAGAGCTGCATTTGTGTCAGAACATTTTAAAATATATACAAGGCGTTATGTGTAAATCACTGTGCATGCATCTTTACTTCAAAAATAATGAAAATGATAATGATAATAATAATAATAACCATACTAGGAAATTAAACGTGCTTAAACCCTTTTCCGGTATATTCCGTGAAAGTGCAACATGTCATCAGTGCAATAATACGAATTTTGCGTGGCGTTTGAACGGATACATGAGTTTTGCTGCAGGTCTTCAAACTTCTATTTTATTTCATATACTGAATTCATAAATAATATATTCCATAAATTATCACACATCGTAGCAGGCGCTAATAAAATAGTAACTTGCAGCATTTTATCGGTAGAAAATATTTTCAGCACGAGAATTTAAAAAAGAGTGGCGAATTTTCCGAAACTTAAACAGCCATCATGTGAGAAATATAAACCACGAAGAGTTTTGCATATGCAACTGCAAGCACGAATAAAGTAAGCAACCAAATAAATTATGGTGAGAAAAACAACTCGAAATGGATTTTAGAATATAGAAAATATGAAATGGATAATTGTTCTTCTGAATTCTCAAATTCACCAATCTGTTTCATGTGTAAATGAAATTAATTTCTACGTAAAAATCTCAAGTTCGGAAAAGAGATATACGCGTCATATAACGAATGTATATAAAGTTTTTGGCAGTTTCAAATTCTCTAAGGAGCGCTTTTACGCAGAACCTTCGCTTACTAGGTCACATATGATGCAGTCCTATCGATCAAATTTCTTTACGTTTCTTTGTGCCTCAAGGATGGAATTTGTCATACCGAAGTGCAGCTATTCCTATACACATACATATGAGCGTCACGCAGCAGCAATGAGCTTCGGGTGTGGAGATTAGCAAGATGTGCACACAAACACGCAGACACACAGAAACATAGACACACGAACAAGATTGTTCCTCACTAATAGTGCATTCTTGTGGACCAAAATGAAAACTACAGGGAAATGCGACACCTTCAGTGGAACTAGCAAGAAAATTATCTGATACACAGCAATCAACTCGTCTCATTCCATTTTCGCTTTTTTGTGTTTCTGAACATCGGCAAATATGAGTACAATGTTTTTCGATATTTATTTTCTTGTATGAATGAATAAATACATTTCAGATATTTCAATGCTACTTTCTCAATAAATGTTTTGATATCATCAGATTGCAGAAATTGTTATACATCGAATGACTTCAACAAAAAGAAGAAATAAACACAGTTCAAAATAAGACCACCTAAAAGAAAATTTTTCCAGGATTCATAATCGAATTTGGATCCAGAACTTTCTTGAGCGCTTTCATTGTATTGAGAGCCACCTCTCCAAATTCACTTTTTAGATATTCTCGTTTACCTAATCCGATGCCGTGCTCACCCGTGCACGTTCCTCCAACCGCAAGTGCACGTCTTAAAGAAACAATAATTTCATTTTTTGGCTTAATATTTCGAGCAGATTCACTTTTTTAAACCTTATGTCAGCAGATATTAACTGAGAACATATACAGTGATTCTAGATCATAATAAAATGAGGGCTTTTATGCGAATCATTTACCTCTATGCAAGAAGCGATTCCTTCAACCAAACTAGACAACGTTTTCCTCATTACGAACGATCGCTTTGTGTTCATCTAATCTGTATGGACTGGTCACATATTTAGCTACATGTTTTTTAAGTTACACCTCAATAAAGCACCCTTAAACCAAACAAATCACATTTTTTTATAAAAAAGCTCTTAGAAAATCGAAAAACTAAACATCCGTTTCATTAACGGAATATCGCTGAGGTGTTCAGAAATGATGCCATGAAACTCTCATCATATATAATATTATATTATTTTCAAATTTTACTGTTAAGCTTGTAAAGTTATTAAAAAACTTTTCTGATAAATAAAACATTTCAACAGTTTATGTTGATCCTTCAAGCATAAGGTATCTGAAATTTAGAAAAATAATACTATCGTAAATTTGATAAACTTGGTGCTATAATGCAATAGAAATTTACCTTTATAACATGGACTATACAGATTCAGTCAAATTATTTTAAAAAGTTTCAATAACGAACAAAGCTCAAACTTACTTTACAACTCGATCCGAAAGTCCCCAAATGACCTTCATTTCCTCGGGATTTGATTCATCCACAGGGAACATACAATGGAAATTACCATCACCAACATGTCCCACTATTCCACCTGAAATGCATGAACATTTTTAAAATCACTGCATACAGAATTTAGTGCAACTTTAAAAAATAATGATCCATTCTAGCTCATTAGAAATTAATCGATAGGAGTTATTTTCAAAGAAAAATCAATGTGAATATTTTCTACAATCAAGTTTTACTAGTGAGATACTGCTTAGCTCAATGGCAGATCAAAAACAAATGAGATCGCTGAATAGCGATCAGCTCAATAAGGAAGTCTGACGGACAGAGTCTTACATCGAATCAAAACCTGATGAAAGAAGACATAATTCACAACCACATCACATTTTTTTCTTGTCTGAATTCTCATCATTTTCAAGATAGGAAAAGAGTTCACATAGAGTCTTTTAATTTGAGGAATTCAACTGATATAAATTCTCAAAGTTTCAAGAAAGAAGCTCCACCATAATTATAAAATTAAAAACAAGTAAGATATCCAATACCGATCACTCCTGAGTTGTCAATGTCTTTTCTTGTTTCGGTGATAACGTCCGCTAATTTTGAAATCGGTACGCATACGTCCGTTGAAAAACCCTGAAAATAAAAAATTTATATAAACTTTACGTCTGCAGTTCCATAAAAAAACTCCTCGGATTTATATGAATAAATATTCTACAAAAAATTTCAGACGAGTCTACAGAAAAGATTAGATGAAACCAATATAAGTCCTTTAAACGTTTCTTTTTGAAACTGAAGTATTAATGCGTTTTCATGAAATCAGAAACAGTAAATTCGAAATCTAATTTCATAAATTTTTAATAGCAAATAAATTTTGGACTTAAATATGAGAATATTTCTTACAAAAGCAGTGGAATCTTACTGAGACGACTTAAAATCGTAATTTTTTTTTTAAAAGTTTAATTTTGGTACTGAAAAAGTTGGAATAATTTTTCAAATAACTTATTTTGAGCCCTTTTCTTTCGGATACGATCGCATAATACGCCTTATGACGAGCACTCCAAAGTGCGTCGATTTCTTCCGGTAGATGTGACCACTTAAAATCGCTGCCTCCATTTTCGGCGCAAATATTCCCTTAATATAGTCAAAAAAATCGACAAACACATTGTACCATGAAAAAAATAAAAAATTAAGAATGAAATTGATGAAAGAAAAGAAAAGCTTGATAATCAGGCAAGGATAATTTGGAGTGTTTCTTTTTAACGAAATATTCGATTCATTTGATCACTAAAGAGCATAAATAAATGGAGGTAATTCCTGATCGCTAGATATCATTAAATTTGCAGAAAATGCTCAATGATAATCAACATCACTGAGCAGGAACTGATTGCAAATGTACATTTCAAATATTAGTTAATAGACTTTTTTCAATCCTTCAGAGAAAAAAGTTTTATTGAATTGCTTTCTGTTAAATAGTTCAATTCGGTAGAAATTGGTAGAAAAATTTAATCACTGAGGAATCTAATTTTTTGATGTAGTCATGTACTGCACGCATTCATAGTTCAATTTATTCGAATTTTTGGACGTTTTGATCTGCTGAGCTATCGGTCGTGTCACCTAGAAATCGACAATTTTATTCGTGTCACCCAAAAATCGACAGTTTTATTCGTAAGTTTTGTTTACCAGTGTTAATTAAGAAAGATACCGACAAAACTGGCTGCATGTTTCACTTCCTCATCGGTGTTGCCACTAAATTCAAGGAATAATGCGGGTGTTTCGGCGAGTGACAAGTGAGTGAATTTATTGCATGCGATGACCATTCGATGATCCATGAACTCTAAACTTCACTTAATCAAAAACATTGCGAAAATCTCGTAAAATAATATAAAAATTGTAGGGATGTAACTTATGATTATAAGCTACCGTTTAGTTTATATTTTTTAAAGAACTCTAATTAAGCCTTGCAACAAAACGTTAGTTGACGGAGTGAAAATATTCGTATTTTACTTTATTTTGCCATGCGAGAGTTCTCTCACACCAAAAGATGTTACTTGAGCCACGTTTATAGATCAGTGGAATGCTTTTCTTTATAGACATCATTAATGTACCAACCGCATTCCATTTTTCATATTGCGTGATTTGTTTCAGTTGCTATAAAAGTGCCGGTCTCGTAGAATGCTTTAAATGACTGCTTTTGCTGATGCTTTAAGGCGCAAACATTTCCTGTTCATAGCCATCACTTTTGCTTTTATCTATCTCACTGCTCGTCGCAAAGGAGCGCAGCTATTCTCTTTTATCTTAACATTGAAATAAAAAGTAAAGAACAGAAAGTCAAAAGCTGAGTGTCTAATAGGTAATCAGTTTACAGTGCCAAAGCGAACCGATTTTAGCCATAGGAACGCAGCATTGTAACGTTGTGACAACTGCGTTCACTGCTTGATGTACAGTCGGAAACGAACACACAGCTGCACTCAAGTAGGTCGGTCTTGCATGTAATCGCACAATAGCCTCAGTTATCACCCCAAGAGTACCTTCCGATCCCACAAATAATGACGTCAAGTTATAACCGGCAGCCGACTTCCTTCAAGAAATAAAATACATTACAAAGCTATAACTTTCTCTGTCATCGAATTATGCACCTTTCAGTAGTTCAACAGATATTTTAAAAGGCTTTAATTTCTGGAACTTTTTGCAGAAAATTCATTTCTAAAAGCAAGTAGTATAATAAATAAGCCATCAGAGTGCCGCAGCAACTTCGACCTTCATACAACAACTCGCTGCCTACCTTGTTGTTTACTTTTGAAAAATCTCAGTGTTTAAATTTAAAGTGAAAGCAATCGCAATAAGCTTTATAAGTGCTTAAGACTGCAAGAGAACATATATATATATATATATATATATATATATATATATATATATATATATATATATATATATATATATATATATATATATATATATATATATATATATATAGATTGGATTTTGCCTTCAGACGATTTTATGCGCAGAAACTGATAGCATGAGTAGCGTCCAATAATCAATTGAAAACATCATGAAGCACGCGTCATTTCCCGCATTACAGAATGCTTTATTCTTGTTCTTGACTATCAAGCTTATGATATACGAAAAAACATAATAATATTTCGGCAGAAAATATTTGGATACCTCGTTCGCCGTCTTTTGCCAGCCGTATAAAGAATATCGCCGTTAGCCAGAACAACCTGTAGACACATTTTAAGACAGTAAGCAAACAGTTTTATTGAATGTGACAGATGGGAGTGACCTCAATGAATTTGTTCTACGGTGCTTTTAATGATTTGTGATCAATTATGCAGCGCAAATGCCCACAATTACTCGACTAAACAGCTATCAAAGAATAACAAAAGAAAACAAATAAGAAAAAATAACCGGAAAAGAGGTGCCTCATTCTTGAAACAACGATTATTTATGGAAAAAAAGTTTTCCGATCCGAATTAAATCCCGACATTCAGAAATCGTAATTACTTTCAGAGACAGAAAAATAATAGCTTTTAAAAAGTCATAATTAGAAGCTAAGAAAGCAGCAAAAGCTGAGGGACGCGCTGAAGGCAAAAGGATTGGTGTCAGCGCGAGAGAAACTTTCGCTTCTATACTGTTCACGAATAACTGGTACTATTTAATTGCTTCCACTGTATATACAAATAGCTGGTAATACCATCTTATGCAAAACGACGCCGCTAGGTTCTATGTTTTTGTTCCACTCAGCAATTGATCCTAAAGATTTCAATATTTTTTTACTCTATCAAATGTGTTTGTTAAAGCACCTCTGGAGAGATAGTTGAAGGCAAATATTGCGGAATGAAAGATGGACATAAATACGAAAACTTGAAAGGAATCCAATATTTTCTCTACCTCAAGATTGATGACGTTTTGCCGCATTGTTCCGTAGCGAACTGCATTTGTACCACTAGCGCAAGTTGCTGCCATGGCACAAACCGATGCGTCTGCTCCGGGATCTATATTAAATACAGGCATTAGTAATTAAGCATTAATAATATGCATTCATCGATTGCTCCAAAGTTGCCTACCGGTGAGATCATATTCCCCATGGAGGTTAAAAGCGCATCTAAACAGTTGGCGTGATATGTGCTCTTTCCATCTCATCTACTCAACTCAATAATTTCAAGACTCATCAACAAATTACAAACGTAGCAAATAATGTCATCAGCAGTGCAACTGTATCCGGTCGGTGGCAGAAATTATTTACATTGCGGGAATTCAACCAACTTGCAAAACGAAAACCTTATAAATGTATAAAATGCACACAAATTTGCAGCATTTTTAGATGATCGTAGTGCCTCGATCAAAGTGAGATATGACTTCATACTACGTCATTCGATACCAACAACCTGCGGTTCACACACTTGCCTGGTTTCGTAGCTTGGACACACACATATGCGCAAACATGAACTTGATTTGGTGTGCATTTGCGAAAAAATTTTGCCAAGCAAATATTTGTTTCTACTGTCACTAAACGTGGAAGTAATTAAATTGACTTCAGTTATTTAAAACCAACTTCATCGCTATCTCTAACAAAAAAAAGAGAAAAATGTATTAATAAATGACTAAACGACATACCAACGGGAAAGAAGAGTCCTGTATCGTGAAGGTGAGAATTGAGCTGTTTACGGGTTACACCGGCTTTAACAACACAATCGAAATCTTCGGTATTTACTTCTACGACTTCATTCATTTGCATCATATCGAAACATACACCACCCTAAATTAAATTAAACCGATATATAAATATATTACAATGATCAAATCTGAAAAACCAAAGATATAATTTTTCCATTTGGAGATATTCTTGAGATCGCGGTTAAAGGCGTACTTAAAACTTCGGAGATAAAACTACAAAACAGGATTTTTAAGAAATAAATAATTACTAGCTACAGAATGGAAAGTAATAGAAACAAATAGATTATGAGTAGAAATGAAGTAGCAACAATGCTCAAGAAGAAGGAATAAAAAATTACATCAATGAGCATAATTTATTAACTGACATCTTTGTATTGCATTAAATAAAACAAAATGAAATATGAATTGATTATAATGAGATTTTCTGCAATATTCAGGTTTCATAATATGTACATCTTATTACAAAAGGAGCAAAGAAAATAACGCTAATAAGTTTTTTGAAATACCCGAGGAATAATTTTACGAGGAATTAATCATATGAAAATCACAAACGTTACATTTGGGATATCGGTCTAATTTTAAACGTAATCAGTAAATTATAGCCTTCATGCTGAAAATATTTATCGGACGAAAGAATCTCAAACAGTAAAAGAGTAGCTGTCAAAAGAAGCGTTAAAAATGCCCTTTTTGGAGAGCGGACGAGAAATCCAAAAACGGTAAATTTGATCAGTGAAATAAAGGCAGAGGTAATAGAGCGGAAGGAAAGAATGACAGCGTTGACTTTAAGTACTATACTAGAGATTTCAAATGGCTTCTAAGGAGAAAAAATGCAGGTAATCAAGCAAAAGTATTGAAATGTCTACGGGGTTTGCTATCATCCCTCCTGATAATTTCGGCTTTTTGAAAATATTTTCTGAAATATGCCTGGAAAGGTTACTTTTCGTTTATCAAATAGGTGGATGACGTTGGATGATGGTGGATGACGTAAACATTCCCTGGAATGCCCTTGGAACGTACAGAAAAAATGCAGCACATAATATAGATATGTGGTATAAGAGACAGTAGCTCCAATATTTATAGCACTTACAGCGACAGCATTCACTCCACCTTCAAGACCCGAGCCGGCACCAAATGGAACAACGGGAACACGCGACTCGTTGCATAGCTTTATTATGGCACTCACCTGCTCCACGCTCCGTGGCATTACCACCATATCCGGTTGTTTCTCCCTAAAAAAGTTTCATTATGTAATTAATTCAAAGC
The DNA here is from genome assembly GCA_037576465.1 of Parascaris univalens. NCBI lineage: Eukaryota > Metazoa > Nematoda > Chromadorea > Rhabditida > Ascarididae > Parascaris > Parascaris univalens. Next base: position 180,800,765 of record CM075173.1, on the reverse strand, counting down.
TCAAGTTCACTCTCAAAAAGCCATTCTCCCGAACATCATGAATGCTTCTTTTTGGATGATATTTCTATTTAAGCCTTCCTGCATCTCGTTTCCGGCTAGAGTGGTAGGATATTGTTTGGACAACTCACCCTTCACTACCGATAGGCAAATAAGTGCGCTGCACTGCTGTTTCGTCATAGCGCAGTGCGAAGCTCGTCAGTCAAGAATACGGCATGCATCAAGTGTACGTCTCCCGCAGCCGATGAATTGAAGTAGATAAGCATATATCTGATGTGCGTTGTGATGAATCCAACATCTGAGGCTATCGAATGGTTTGCTACCGGATTTGGATGGGATATGTGTTGCAATATTTTCCTGCTACTTTAGTAGGTGGGTTCTTGGTGCTAATCAAGCAGACGAGTTGTAAAGGTACAACTCGTCTGCTCAACTATTGAGAGTTATGAATTGCAATTTTCAGGAACGGAACGGTGGCAAGTTGATCTAATAGCATTAGGAATTCTTTAAAGGAAACAATAAAACCGTACGGATGATGACTTTCATCATGCGAGTGCTGTTCACGAATCGATGCTGTGGTTTTCACATTTTCAGCGCCCAAAATTTTCTCAAATCGTGGAACTAACAATGCTGAATCCTGAAAATGTTCAATTTTATAGTATATAAAAATCAATAAAATACTAGATTGCATTCAAATTTTCCTTTAAATTTCCATTTAAAAACTATAAAAAACTTTGGCAGATTCAGACGTTAACAGTTAGTCACTCTATCACTCAGCACTGCTTACATTTGGACTCATTCAAAATGTAAAGAAATAGACTGTGTTTCGATGCTCGGCTATCCTGAATGAGATCAGCAATTCAGGAATAGAATAATCCACACTGAACATACTAATTTATTCACAGATGTTTTCTTATTCTTATTCAATCAATATCAGTGACCTTCCATATGGCGTAATCTACAACAACGTCTACAAGATTCTCGAAGTGTCGAAATCGTGCAATTTCACCTTTCCATTTCACCTTTTATTTCACTTTCACAGATGTCGATATCATAATTTCTCCATTTATCTTACGTGAGATCGACTTTTTCTTCGATCTTTCATTTAGGTGACAATGATGATTTTATAATAACTGAAGGCATCACCCGCACAACCTTTCTAGGCAGACGCTGTACCAGTGATGTGCCTAAGGCATTTTCACCCTACTATTTACTGCTTATGCCTCATCCATTCAAACTGCGCATTTAAACATAAAAGGCATCGTGAGTGTTCAACGCCAATTGTCGGATTACGAATGTCTTTAGTAGAACATTTAATTTAAGGGTGCCATGTGGCTCAGAAGCACGACATTGACTCCGAAAATGAAAATTCATGGGTTCGATTTCAAACGTTAATCGTATCTTCACTCTCTTATTTAAAACAATGTTTATTGAGAAAACCTTGAAACCTATATGCAAAGACTGTTCATAGCTTCAACGTTAATGAATTCGATGGTATTTTATTTGCTGAATTTCATTAATATGAGTGAGGTAAATATTTTCAAAAAATGAGTGATTACCTTGTTGATAAATGACGAAAATCGACGTACAAAAATACGACCGCCGAACATCCTCACTTAAAGTAAGCGATTCGATTTCCAACTCTTATTCTGAATATTACAAGCTCATCGAGATTTAATAGCGAATCAAAAACATCCTAGAAAAGAACAAAACAAATATCTTCCATATACTCATCGATAAACGACGTCAGTGAAGCCAACCGCTGCGTATATAGAAAATAACCATACTTAAATATAGCGATCTGTATGAACTCAAATTCAAAAACTGAAAGGAACAAGTACATTTATAAATGCTAAAAAAAAGAATTATTGTATAAACGCAAACGAACGATATCTGTTAGACGTGGAAAAAGAAAATGGTCTCAATGATCCGGTTAGCTGGAATCAGCATAGCACATATGGATGTAACCGTACATACTGTAATATATTTACAGACATTTGGTATATAGACAATTGCCACATTCTCCTGTTCGCAAAGCAGTCCGTAAAATTATAAAGATGATTGCCAAATCATGTAGCCATCAAATGAACCATCCAGGCCGTTTTTTGGTTGGGGTGGGGAAAGGAAGAGGGCAATTAAACTAAGCATTGGGAATGAAATTGATCGTCCTTGATGGATCAAAGTGATGAAGGTTAAAAATAAATAAATAAACACATACACGTATATATACATATATATTGTTCTCAGCATGACAGTGGATCTTTTTGTATTCAAAAACAGATATTTACTTGGTTGAAGTTTTCGCAAAACATGAGCAATACATTTATCCTAACCCACTTATCAAAATAATTGTTTATCATCTGCTGACAGTCAACGCATTTATTTGGTTGACTGCTGTTTCAGTGATATCTTTGATGGCTCGCTTCAGCTATATCACCTCAGCTGTTGTCAGAGAATTCCTAGCAGCTAAAGCCGAGAGTAGAAACAATTCCTTCGAAAAAAAGTCTCAGCTTACTCTGTTAGCCTCAGAGCTAAATAGTAGGCAAAACCTCGTATATGCTAGTTTAAGATGTAAGATCAATTCTGTTATCTAACAAGTCCGCAACGTTGTGTACCTTCTGATAAGCCGATTGCTAAATTCTTTTTTTGCTTTATTGCTCCGCATACTAATATGAGAAAGTTTTTCTTCACTACTCAAAAATAATCAATATGATCGGCTTCAGTATATAATAATTCATAACATATCTCATATTATTGAAATATAATTGAGTCTTTAGCGATATTAACGTTGCTGCATCAGAATTCATTCCCGAAATCGACCACTCATTGGCAACTAATTTCCGCGTTGTTGTTATTCCCATATATTATTGTTAATGTTCATTGGTGCTCTTATCAAAGTGTAACTTGCCAATGAATCGTTAAAGTCTTCTCAGCAATGAGCACATTTTCATGAATTAGCTTAATCAAGAGTTATTTCCGCTTGATCTTCCTGGCAAAATCATCACTAACTTTATATCCTGAAATGATGGATGGAGGCCAGAAGGAGTTCAGTGAAATCAAATATCATCAATCCTAATCTCTAACAATTACATAGGCTTCAACTCTTTTTACTCGTCGGTAGCATAAAAAACTTGTATATCAACTTGTCTTCTACGAGAATAATATTCTATCTACACAAAACGTCATGAAGAATGTCGATAATTCATAAAGACACATGCAATATTAAAGAAGAATTCAACGCAAGTCAATAATCACCTTCCTGCATATCATTCGGCTAATGCAGATGAGAAATTTGGACGAAGACTCCAACAGCTCGCCCATGATTCTGCACAGACGACAATGACTGGGGTTCCATAGAGGTATGACTGATGACGGCGAGATGTTACATTTTTGGATCTTTTTTTCTCTTCTCTCATTACTTTCTGCACAAGTTAGCACTGTTTTGTGCCGTTGCCTTCATGCAGAAATTAAACATATCTTCATTGTCGCTTTCGATAGCAAGCAATTCTCATATCCCCTCAAACAAACAGATCTTGATCGGTCCCTTGTCATCGTAGCCCACAGATACGAATCATCTCACATCCATTGTTCTTGCACGTTATTGAAGAATTAAAGCCCTATCGCTATTGAGTTTTGTTGCAGATATTCGATAAGTAATATACATAATTCCGCCCTATTCAATAAAAGATAAATAAACACATTATACAAAGGATTACTTCACTAAATCATTTTATGGAATGTAAATCTATATTACAAAAGTCTCTTTTCTCCTAACATATAATAACCGGGTAAGTGGGTAAGATTTAGAGAGAGGAGTGGAGTACAGCTATTAATTACTATCACTGACATATGTCGAGTAGGTGAGGAAAGAAAACAGAATTTGAATATTTTACTAAAAATAGGTAAATGTGCACAACAAACAATACGCAGTCGAACACACATAAAAATAATTTAATTCCCAAAGAAATATTATGACGACAATTGACAAAAAGTTGCATCAAAGCACAACGAAAGCCCATAGGAAGTGATCAATGAAAAATGACTGTCATAAAAAGCACAATCTGCAAAATTCGATTGGAAGAATATAACATTTCATTAAAAAAATCACCTTTGAGAAAAAAATGTTCATAGGAAGGAAAATTTCCACCCAAATAATCAACAATCGTATTTGATCAATTGAAATGAAATTGAAAAAGTCCGTCCAATTTCATTCAACCAATATTGGAGAGTAAAAAAGAGTGAAAGATTGGTGGAGGAGAAATTAAAATTCGATAAAGAATATAAATCAATGGGCAGAAAAGATTTTTAAAAAATGAAGAAATGAAATAGAGTAAAAAAACGACACTAAAAAAGAAAAATAAACCGAAAACATTACTTTGAGATAATTAAAAGAGAACATGAAATATTAATTACATTACGATAAACGACGTCACTCTTCATGGTACTACGTGCATTCATCATAATGGACCTGAACGTACAATGTGCGATAAACTATAGCAAATACAAACCACAATTTAAAAGCTGACGATAAAGCTGTGTAGTCTACTGCAAAACAATACTGTTAAGTGACAAGAAATACTTCTAGCCTCTCAGCCTAAACTGTTCCAACGGTATCTCTCACCTTAGGTTTTAAGCGTCCTTGAAAAAACTGAGATAGAAATTCTATACAAACGGAGACGAGTGGAACAATTTGCAAGACGATAGCGCCGGTGTGAAATGAGAAAACGAGATGGAAGCAGCAGCGCAAACAGCGAAAATAGAACTCGCCTCAGCAGAACAAACTACCACAAAACAAAACAATACGCTCACTGATTATCAATCAATTTTGTTTCCACCAAACGAAAAACTCCGTCCCGAATCTTTCAATCAACAATTTACAAGTAAAATAATTTCTCTTTAAATAGATAAATTATTTCATTATTTCTGAAAAGGTTTATTGCTCCATTAAGACCACCAATGTCGAAATATGAGGAAAGAAAAAAAGGGAATCACCTCAACGGAAGAGTATAACAAAATACTCGTCAGATGGAAAGCATGGTTTTATTCTATGATATTACCGTTTTCCACTGAATATAGGACGTTCAAAAATTGTTCATTCATTTGCGAATCCTCCTCTCTCTACTCTTTTGCTGCACTCTACAGTGAAAGCTTTCGATCACAACACAATAGGTGCAATAATCTTCAACGTTCTTTCATCGACGAGTAATTCCACATCGGCGTTTTCATAGTCAACAGAGAAAGGCAGATAGAAATCGGCTACTGTTCTTGAGCGATCTTGAATCACGAAAACATGATCGTCGTTCATACGGATACGCAATCTGCAACATCTCTTAATTTTATCAAACAACCTTCACTTATTCAATTAATATGAACAGTGACATGGAAAGCGAACACACAGAATGCGCTTCACCCAACATGTTTATGCGGATAGATACTGTGAACTTCTTAACAAAAAATAAATGGACGGAACCGGAATTTATATCACCATGGTGCCAGGTCACCCTTTTTTCCAAATGTTCCATCAGGGATGCGGTACCATTCGCTGGTTAATCAATTATCAATAAATTCGGACTAGAAGAAGAATCTAACAACAGATCCAAAAATACGGAAATACTATTTACCGAAGGAACTGTAAGCAAGACCGCATCGTAGACAAAAAAATTCATCACAGTACCTACCTTTCGGATTTATCAACGGGTGGTTCCACTTCAGGTAACTTCACCTTAATTAGCAATTCCTTTCCATCACGTACGATTAACTGATAGTTTCTCGGTCTACTGCTTTCCTCCAATTCCGCCTAAATAAAGTTTCTAATAGTTACACAACCAAAAAAAGAAGGAGACCTTCAACTCGTATTCTCTTTACCACATGTTCCATTAGGAATGCAAATAAATTTATAAACTGTATGAAAGATTTCACGAAGGACCTCGAAATAAACGGAAACTGCATTCTTCCCCTTTGAAATGAGCCTATTCTGCTCATCTTCCGGTATTCCTCTCCTCATTTTCGCTCAATTTCTTGTCATTCCCAGATCACCTCAATCGCAAACTTCATCGGTTCAATTGAAAAATCAATGAAACAGCGGGAGTTGGTGTCCTTAAATGAATAAATAATAATGAACTAAAACATATACATACAAAAGGGTCATCAAGTGAACTGTCCCCTTCTTTGAGATCATTCTTTATTTCTTCGATCACACTCTTCTCGGGTCGCTTTCTGATTCGTTGCGTACTCAGCTCCCCCATAACTTTCCTGTTCTTTAAGTTAATCGCTTTCTGAAAACATCGAGTCGTTATATCGATAACTATTACCACAACAGTTACTAGTACGGTCATCAAATCGAACAATTCATTGAATTCATCTCATGAATCCGATCGTCAAGTGTGCAACTTTTGATTCATTTCTTCGACAGATGAGAGGGAATATTTAAACTTTCATCGATTATTACTGAAATGCCACAAATGAAAGTCGAAAAATTTCTGCTCCGTTATAATTGACTGCCTATGAGCGCCACTGGATAATGGTAAGCCAGCATAAACGTTAAACGCCAATGGCAATGCTACAACAATAAAACAGTATCCGTTCGAGATAACGCAGGAGGAGGCGAACTCAAACATGAAGAAATTCGTTTCCTACAAAATAACCATCATAGCTAACATAAAACATCACCACTGTGACGTTTACAACTTGACAGCACAAATTCATACCTGAGGAACGTAAATTTCTATTGTTCGAAATTCTCAAAGCAAAAGAGTATAATCGAAATAAAAATGAGGATGAAAACTATGCATTAGGGGAAAACCTGCAAGTAAAAAACATTGGAAAAAGAGAGACAGAAAAGTAGACTTATTTCATTTCTCGTTATTGATTTCTTTCTAGCTTACTGAACTCATCAGGTGAATACAATATAGGGCAAAATCATTAATAACTTTAGAAATATTACTACGATCGTATATTAATATTACTGTGAATCTAAATTCTCTATTCTCTAAAATAAATATAAAGTTTTAAAAAAATGCATTTTTCATTATTCATATCGGAATTGCGAACCTTCAAATCGAGTTTAATCGCATGTTTCTTGGCGATTGCTTCCGATGTGACCAACAATAGCAATTGCCGAAAAAACTCACTCTTTTGAAGTCGCTTCGTGAAGAAATTCGAATTCACAACAATATCGATCTGCAAACGTATAGGTATTTTCCAACTATATGATTCTTGAAATTAGAATATTTTCACCTTTGCGATCAAATTCAAATGAAGATTCACAAATAGGATATTGCACCTGCCTGCTCTATACACCAGCATAATCAACGTCACTTAACCGAGTCAAGTGTCCGCGGTTCTATTTCTGTACCACCGGTATTTCAGATTCGAGTTGAGGAAAACACATCGAAATAGAAATATTTGGTCATCATTCGCATAGCTCTCATCCGCATAATTTGTCCGATAAACACACACGGCCGATGAGAATCGCTCTATAGCAATTTTACTGCGCATAGCAACGATAAGACAACAATCAAAATTCGGTAACTAAACCGTGAATTTAACAAGATTATATGAAAACTACCGTCATTTCATGTACATGCTCTCATTAGTTGGAAAAATGAACGCATTATAGAAGAAGGAATCAGACACAGCATTCTGTTGTCATTGAAAAGAGGATATCCGACTTGATTCACCTTTGCAGCATTTTCGCCTCTATTATCACGAATACATTCTAGCTCGCCAACACTAAGTGGTATTCGATAACGTGATGGATCATCAGAATCTAAAATCGTTGCCACTTGATCCTGAAAATGACTTATGACGAAATACATACAGAAATAAATAAACTCACTTTCTCATAATTACACAAATTAACTTCCCATATTTGTTTTTACGTTACTTGCCAAAACATTCGCGATAAATGTTGATACTGGTGTGTTAAAAAGGGACCGTTTAGAGTGCCTGTTCTTGGCACCCGTTCCGGTTCCCATCCGACTATTTACTTTCTGCCGGTTTATCCACAAGATGCGCCACTACTCGTCACTTTCAATCAATTCTTCACATGACCGATAGCTGAATATGAACTAATTTAGACCTATAAAGTATGTAATGCTTTTTGAAAACGTATAAATTTCATTTACTATGGCACATGATGCGGTCATCTTCTTATAGCTGTTGCGCACAATGCAAAAATTGCAATTTATTTAAAGAATTAAAAAAAAAACTATTAATATTTTGAGTGATATCGAATCAAATTAATATTGTAAAACAACGAATTCATAACTTAATTAAGCTGATATGGGAACGTATACTTTAATATCAATCCTCATGTGTAGGATAGCCTTTTAGCATCGATCGGCACGCATTCACTGATGACAGCTGACAAATAATCATCAAATTAGTTGCGAAAACATGCATTCGATTTTATCGGAATTTATTATCAGTATCGTAGAAAAATTATTCATTATTTTCTTCCCTCAGATATCCTTTTAGAAGTAGAAAGCCGGCTTAAAGTGCAGTAATGAGTTCAATTACCTCGTCTAAATCGTCGATTGGTGGCGGTAATTCCAAGCAATGACAAATGTTTAAGAATAATTTACTTTTTCCTTTATCGCTGAATAATCCTTGACTAAGATTTACCTGAAAATCTCTCAAAAATTCCTCGGAGTAAAGGAGTATTCGAATTAAAAGAGGAGAGGGAGAATTTATGGTGATGGTGCCTACTGGGTAACTTTGAAAACTTTTAATTTAAGCCATTAAAATGGTTTCAAAAACACTCAGCACTAAAATATGACAGAAAAACTTTATGAGGACGATAATAGCTTCTACTAAAAAGGCTGCATTGCAGTGGAATCAAACAAGTTGAAATCTGATTATAAAAGCTCAGCGATGACCACAACTCAATGATAAAACGCCTAGCACCGGCATATGAAGAAACTGGTTCGTTTACAATGAAATAGATCGTTTTGAGGTACGTTATTCGATCACACAACAACCCGGTACGTCAAATATCTTCAACCGAAAAGCGCACTTTCAGTTGATAGAGTATAGAGGTGTAGATCTGGCACGGTGATATCCTCCGTTCAACGTATCAATGATTCTGTTCTTCCCCACAAACTGACACCTATATTCGTGACAGGATTCTGCGATGTCCCAACATTCTCATCAAAGGAACACTGCTATCTGCTATAATACCCATATTTATTCTATACTTTTGAAAATAAGACAGCTCCTTCTCATCGTTCTCATCGCTCAAAAACCAATAATCATTTTCTCTGCTGATATCGTCTTTTCCACTATCTCCCTTAATCTAAGATAATCTAAGCGGGTCTTTATAAATGAGCATAAAACTGGAACAAAATAATATTTAGAAATTCAACAAAACGGTTGAAGCGATGAAACATCCCCTCACCTCTTTATATTTAATGACATATCCAGGACATGGATTCACAATCCAAGCCTCCTCTTCACCACATGTACTCGTCTCAACAATCATTAGATTGGTAACGGACGTCGTTTTCTGAACGTTCACAAAACCTTTTTTTCTACAATCAAGTACATTTTTAATGCCGATATTCACTGCATCACCGCAGAATCGACCAGAAAAGTTTTTCTGCAATGGAAAATAAAAGAAATTGATCCAAGAATTTGCTAATATTTGCCTTATAAAATATCCAACTTTTATTTCAATAAAGAAATAATATTTCAAACTTCAAAATAAATGTGTAAAAAAATTTAATGTTAATAGTAAGGTGATATTTATTCACAATAATCACTATCTGAACGAACAAATAACGCGTATCGCGTAAAATGACCAAGAAAACGCTATCTCGATCCGTAGAGCTGACGTTTCACCCTAATCACCACTTATCAATATCAGTGGCATCATTATCACATATCTCTGATAAAATCACAATTGTACAGTTGAACTGATAGGATTTTATAAACGCAACGTGAAACTATCGCCGTTTAGTTTTACTTATCGTAGTGAAACTATTCGGATAAAGGTGATCAAATATAACCAATACAACAATGAAAAGTACACCAATAACTAAAGTTACTCTAAAATTATTGATGCATCCAATCGATGATCTTCATTTATATTATACCACTTAAAATATAAATACTTTGAATATTTTATGGTCAATTTATCGGCTATTTTTTGAACGAAAGCAAAATATTTGTGATATTCGAAGGGCGTTTTGATTGTTAGCGTTAACTCATCACAAGCGAACCGTATAAAAACGGCATTCAACACCGTCAATGATAGAAAAATACTTAAACGAGAGATGTTTATTTCTGAAATATATATCTCAACCATCCCTTAATATAAAATAATAAAAAAAACCTCTCTAAAGAATAATTCACTCATAAATAGAAACGAAAACGGAAAGACATAAGAATGAAAAAATTACCAAAAAAAAGAAGAATGAACGAATATAGAACACTTAAAATAAAGTTAAAAATACGAATAGAATGAAACAATTTCCATTAGAGAGTATCCAACACTTTGAAAAAAAAAACGACTCTTAAAGAACTATGCGAAACACTTAAGTCGAATATAATAATTAATCCTTGATTTTAAGGATAACAATTAATCCTAGATTTTAAGGATAACAACTAACCCTTGATTTTAAGGATAATAATTAATCCTAGATTTTAAGGATAATAATTAATCCTAGATTTTTAGGATATTTTTTTCTTTGCTGATTGCTCAAATTTCGATAAAATAACAATAGAAATATTTCAATCCACTAATTATTAATTCGATATTTTAATTAATTTATCATTTAAATAGGATAATTTCATCTGCTGAATAAAAAATATAACAAAAAACCAACGAAAATCATTAATTACTAAGCTTCTACCATTCATATTTGCTAATTCAGCATAGTTCAAAATTCAACTTTTCATTCAACATTAAGAGAGCGGCAAAGTAATCGCCAACTAACTAATTACAAAAAATAAAACTCTTTCGCTTCTTTGGGTAGCATAAATTTACCCAAAATGGTAACAATACCCAATGGTATACCGGGAACATATCTAACACATCTCTTTCACATATTATAACATTGGCACCAACAGCAAAGAAGTATAGAATGCAGACTATGTTTGAACATTTAAACATATTCCGCTGCAAAGAAAAAACACAATATTTAGAGCATCGCAAAATCAATGAAGTCTATGAGAATCTCCAATAATTTTTCAATTTAAACCCGACGATACGGTACCATTTGTGAAAATCATCAACTCAACTGACTCCATCAGGGATCAGAAGCACCACTGGAGCTATTCCACAAATTCCGTATCCTTCCTACTCATTTCTCCATTTTCGGTAGGCGTCTCATGAATGCGTTTTACAATGGTGTAAATCAGCAAAGATATTTCGCAAACGAAAACTAAAAAATAGCAAGTAATGCAAAAACACAATATAGAAGTGCACATGGATATGCCACCAATAACCGCTGACTGTCCATTGCGAGTGTTGTAACAAATAGTTTCGATGAGGATGCACCACACCACAACACTGCCGCGCCTGATATCAGATAGCCCAACATCGCCTGAACCAATTACTGATAATTACTTATTACTACTGATAACTATTTATTATATAAATAACAGTCTCACTGATCAACCACTAACAAAACTCCCTGACAGCATCAGGAGCAAAAAATTTCCCACGACGAGAGATGCATCAAGACCTATTGAGGTTAAACTCTAAGGTCAAAAGTTTGATCGTTAATTCCTTGAACCTTTTTCTGCCAAAATATCTGCGTGAGTATTTTGAAATTCTTTATATTCATGATGCACCGTCAGTCGGTATCCACGTCAAACAATTAATATAATTTCATAGCAAAACCATTTCCACATTTGCTTTGGTTTATCCGATCGTTTAAATGAATAAGATTAACTTATATGCAAATATCTTTGCTATAAAAAGAGAATTCAGGTGGTATTCGGCCGATGCATTTCAACAAGTCTAGAAATTCTCAAAAAATTCCCGGTTTTTCAGCAGCCGTTACAACGGATTTCTGAGAAAATGCCTGCCACCAAAGCAGCTGGCAACCCCTTATTATAGCAACACCATTCGGAAATCAAGAAACCTTCTCGCCTAACATATGATATCGTTCGCTATCCTCCATCACATCACCTAAGGAAGTATGCTCTATCGATAAATAAAATGAGCACACCTGGAAGCTAAGTACAGCCGCAAGCATGCTCAACAATGCCATCGGTAGAAGGCAATAACCAAGAATACTCGCTGTGCATGTAAACGAGATCGCCTTCTCTGCTGACATCAAATTCAACAACGCGTACATACCAACACATCCCAATGCACCTATACCATAGATATAGCCGAAATGAACCTATAAGTTAAAAAAAAGTTTAGGTTATTTAGGTTATAAATGATACCTCAAAGTAAACAAATTGCAACAGTACTTCTCCAAACGTCTCTCATATATGATCCGAATTCTAACTTTCAATTTTTGGTTCAGTCTAAATCTTAACGATTTTGTAACGATATTGTTGATGAGCTTGCTCGATGGTAACCAATCATCAGCAGTCCGAATTTGATCATGGACAATGGACACTGTTGTGAAACTCTCATGTGTGAGTCACTGTAGCACTGCGTGGGGACGATATAAGGACTGCCAAGGCCCACTCGTGTAGTCTCTGTGTTACAGTTCGTTGGTGGTGTCGTTGCTTAGTGTATACTGACCAATAATGCGTTGGAGAAATGGCGCTCACAAGGAATCGAATGGCCCGAAGAGAGTCGGATCATTATGATTTACGAAAAACAGCGGCACTTGCTAGTAAATAATAACATCATGTAGAGTTGGCAAGAATAAGAAGCACCCTATCGGTGGCTAGAACATAATCATCTATCTGCATAATAGACGCAAAAACGTGGAAAAAGTAAGCGAAAGAATACCCTTCCGAGGGAACCAGGCAATTTATATACCTAAGAAAGATGAGGTAACATTATTCCTAAATAGGTGATTGGTAGATAGCTCAAAAGCATAAGGCTGCGTCAACGCCTCAAAGTTACAATAACTCGTTTCGTGCGATACTTCCATACCCAGAAATCACTGCTTGAATTTTTTTTATTCCCTCCTGAAACCATTTCAAAATTTCGACATCGATCAAGGCATTTTATCGAAAATGCCACTATTAATGGTCGAACTCCGTGCCCATCTATCAGTACAACTACAGTTCGATAAATCCATCAGCATACACTCAAAAAAATAAATTAATTAATTAAAAAAAAATAAACAAAACAAAATGAAAAGAAACTAATTCACGTACCTTGCCGTGTAATAAGAGAGCACCACCAAACAGTAGGCAGAACACTAGTGGACCAGCCAAATCTTGATCAGCAATAATCTGCAAATCGAGCGATTCTACTGGATCACCAAAGTAAACCAACCTTCAGATGGTATAAAAAGTGATGGAATGCAATTATGAAAATAACACTGAGTAACAAAATTAAAAAAAAAACTCCACACCAAGATGAACACTGTTATCTGATGAAATATCCCCTTCCTCCCCCTTCACCTGCTTACCTCCCTTTAGTAAAAAAATCTGTTTTATGAAATCTTATATTCAAAAGCAATTTTTACCCTTTTTTTGATTAATTCGGCAGAAAAACAATCAAAGAGAATAAAACAGTAAACAAAAATGCCAATAATTCCTCCCAAAGGAAATTATTTTCTTCGTTTAAGCTCAACAAACAAAATGTCGATGAAAATTCAGCTGTTTATTCTCATCAGTTCAACCAAAAACTTCAGTCCTCAATTTGTATCACTCCAAAATTGGGATACTTCATTTGCATAAACTATAAATCATTCTTCCCCATCAACTGGTTTAGCTCCGGGATCTCCAATCAAACTACTACGATCAATGATGCATAGATGTATCGAATCATCTAGACATCATAAAAAATTAAATGAATTAATCAACTTTAATTTAATTTAATTTAATCAAAAATAATACGAAAACATATATAAGCCAATTCGAGAGCACAACGCAATGAATGAGAATAAAAATCAAAGAAAAAATTGCTTACATCGGGAGCCACACATCCAAATGGATTCAATACCGCAACTGTTTTCTCCTTTATGTGGCTAAAATTAATCCCAAGCTCTTCAAGTAATGGCGGTTCATTTTCGAAATCCTCTTCCGTACTTGCTGAAGAAAAAAAATGATGAGAAATTTCATCACTGTATCACTTGATTTATGAGCCCTCCGATCATCAGATGTTCCCCTCTTTTGATTATAACCTCAGTCGTAGAAGCAATGGCGATGAAACCTGGGAGGCATAATTGTACTGACGTTTTGACCCTTCAACCTGAACTTTGTACGGAGTGATGGTACCCACTAAGAGTTAGCAAAACTTTAATAATTCGAAGATACTATGATCACCTCATCCGACGATCGGCTGGACGTCGAGCAAGAAGCAAAAAAAGAAACAAAAACAAACAAACAATATTGAGGATTCCGATAGCCGATTCGTTGGAAGTGAAAACATTTGTGAAAAAAACACATTTCATTGTTTTCTTTGATGAAACGACCAATCAAACCGGCAAAAACCATAAAATTGGCTCTTAAAGCTATCGCCTTCCTAATAAACAATACCATTTTTTCAAACAATTCAAAAAAATCTTGAAATATAAAATCTGCTGATTTGCACAAAATGTATCTTTAAATTACCTATACAAAATCAGAGTAAAAGGAAAAACTAACAAAAGCCTGAAAGCTTACGCGCAATATTCTGTGATGGAATAAACATTTGGCCCGAATAATAGTTGGACCCATGAGCGGACATCTGCTGTGAGTAATAGTTAGCTGAAAGAGTAGAATTTTCCCCAAACATTTATGGGCTGAACGTTTTTATCCAGAAAACGTTGAATTAATTGAAGTAGAAAATAAACGAGTCCCCAATTTTTATGCAACAAAGGATGTAATTGATGACATTTAATTTTACTTACTTATTAAAAGCGATCTTAAATCTATTTGAAAAAATAGCAATTACTGATATTACTTCAGTATTCACAGCAGCCTGCAGCTTTCCAGCTGCCATCCATTCAATGTCTTTGTTTAATGTCGTAACAGGCGAAATGTACAATTACATCAGATTACTCTAGCCACCTATATTAATCGCTATATTGTCTTATACTGCCTTGGAGCTGATTCATCCAAAGCGGCGTGTGTAAATCACTATGAATGTATCAGTACTTCAAAAAATAATCGCAAGTTAAAGGTACCTAACCCTTTTGCAGTATATTTCGAGAACTTCTAACCTACGAGCGCACTAATATGAATTTTCTATGAAAGTTTTCTGCATTAGCACTAAGGTATATTCACGAATACACCTATCAGACAACTTTACATTTGCACCACTTAAAAAAACGCCTCCTCATATTAAACTAAAACGAGATTTGTCGAATAAAATAATCATGAGAAGAAATAATAAAGAAACTAAAATATATTAAATAAGGAAATATCTATTTTCGATGAAAATGTAAAATAAAATCCTCTTTTTCCGAATTTTTATGATAAATTCAATAATTCTCAAAACTATGAACTTACATGGCACTGTTGATGAGCTCATCTGTGACTGATTATAATCGAATTGTGGCGATCTTTGTTGATTTATATTCCCTTGTTCATACCAACTGCTCGAATTATTTGCTTCATTACCAATCCAATAGTGAGACATCGTTCGTTGAGAATTCTCCAATTCCTATAAAAAAACGATTACACCTACTTTAATATGCAATATAATTTCCATATATTCACGACGAGTTAAATATTAAACGATATACGAATTAAGCATCTTAAATATAAGTTCTTTGTGCTATATCATAACAAAATAAAAAATGAAACGATAGTCATTATGGCCCCAACTTTTGTTTATGCCATCACCTCCAAGAGAACGCTGATGATCTTTTAGCGAAGAGTGAAAAACTGCGACACCACCACCTTGAATGAAGCCATTAAAATGACCGAGTCTATAGGTGGTCAAGTTAGCGGCCTCAGTTGTTTCACTTCGCTTCCCTCCTCATCGCTCCACATAAGGGCAAATTATATGTCTCAGAGGTTCGCTTGATTAAATAATCAACTCTTGATAGCGACGACATTTCACTCCATAATGAAATCATTGCAGCAATACACTCGACAAGCCATCTATACAATTAACATATTAAACACTCTCATAAAGTTCTTTCATAAGGAATTTTAGATTCGATATTAATATTTTAAATATACCACCACTCTAAAATGAGAAGTATACACAAAGATTAAAGAAATCTTTGTGTAAAAAGCGCAATATGTGCTTTTTTTGTTCGAATTTATGAACACTCAAAAATCGAAAGTACCTCTAAAAAAATCATTGTACAAAAAGCGCAGTGAGTGCTTTTTTGTTCGAATCCATGAAAGAATATATTTAGAAGAAAATCAACAAATCTATAAGGAGAAAATCTTTTACTTCCAACTCTACAAACACAAAAATTTTTATGCACCTCTCATTTAATTATTAATAAAACATATCTTATTAAGAATAAATCTATGCTTTAGCTCATACGGTCAAGCATGATGATAGCTTTAAACCGTTCAAATAAACCGGGAAGAAAATTGCCCTCTGCATTTAGGGACCATGAAAGACGCAAATATAATAAAAGCTATCCGGAAGTGACATAAAACATCACGCCTTAAAGCTGAGAAGAAGTGGAAGCAATCTTCCCGGAAGAGATCAGATTCCTGAATTAACAATCCATAAGAAGACGGATTTCATCGCTATCCTGAAGTCACATAAAAATTTATAGCTGAGAGGAAGTGGAAGAAACCTTCCTGAAAGAGATTAGATTCCTGAACTAACAATCCATAAGAAGACGGATTCATCGCTGTCCTGAAGTGACACAAAACCTCAATGTTTATAGCTGAGAGGAAGTGGAGGAAACCTTCCTGAAAGAGATCAGATTCCTGAACTAACAATCCATAAGAAGACGGATTTCATCGCTATCCTGAAGTGACATAAAACCTCAATGTTTATAGCTGAGAGGAAGCGGAAGAAATCTTCCCGGAAGAGATTAGATTCCCGAACTAACAATCCATAAGAAGATGGATTTCATCGCTATCCTGAAGTGACACAAAACCTCAATGTTTATAGCTGAGAAGTGGAAGCAACCTTCCCGGAAGAGATCAGATTCCTGAACTAACAATCCATAAGAAGGGGCTTCATCGCTATTCTGATGTGACATAAAACCTCAATGTTTATAGCTGAGAAGTGGAAGCAACCTTCCCGGAAGAGATCAGATTCCTGAACTAACAATCCATAAGAAGACGGACTTCACCGCTATGCTGAAGTGACAAAACGGATTTCATCGCCATCCTGAAGTCACATAAAACGTCAATGTTTATAGCTGAGGGGAAGTGGAAGAAGCCTTCCTGAAAGAGATCAGATTCCTGAACTAACAATCCATAAGAAGACGGACTTCACCGCTATGCTGAAGTGACAAAACGGATTTCATCGCTATCCTGAAGTCACACAAAACGTCAATGTTTATAGCTGAGAGGAAGTGGAAGGAACCTTCCTGAAAGAGATCAGATTCCCGAACTAACAATGCATAAGAAGACGGACTTCATCGTTGTCCTGAAGTGACATAAAACCTCAATGTTTATAGCTGAGAAGAAGTGGAAGCAATGTTCCTGGAAGAGATCAGATTCCTGAACTAACAATCCATAAGAAGACGGACTTCACCGCTATGCTGAAGTGACAAAACGGATTTCATCGCTATCCTGAAGTCACATAAAACCTCAATGTTTATAGCTGAGAGGAAGTGGAAGAAATCTTCCCGGAAGAGATCAGATTCCTGAATTAACAATCCATAAGAAGACGGATTTCATCGCTCTCCTGAAGTGACTTAAACATCAATACAGCTGAGGGAAGTGGAAGAAATCTTCCCGGAAGAGATCAGATTCCTGAACTAACAATCCATAAGAAGACGGATTTCATCGCTATCCTGAAGTGACATAAAACCTCAAACTTTATAGCTGAGAAGAAGTGGAAGTAATCTTCCCGGAAGAGATCAGATTTCTGAACTAACAATCCATAATGCTGAAGACGGATTTCATCGCTATCCTGAAGTCACATAAAACCTCAATGTTTATAGCTGAGAGGAAGTGGAAGGAACCTTCCTGAAAGAGATCAGATTCCCGAACTAACAATCCATAAGAAGACGGACTTCATCGCTATCCTGAAGTGACATAAAACCTCAATGTTTATAGCTGAGAGGAAGTGGAAGAAATCTTCCTGGAAGAGATCAGATTCCTGAACTAACAACAATCCATGCTGAAGAAGACGGATTTCATCGCTATCCTGAAGTGACATAAAACCTCAATGTTTATAGCTGAGAGGAAGTGGAAGAAATCTTCCCGGAAGAGATCAGATTCCTGAACTAACAATCCATAAGAAGACGGATTTCATCGCTATCCTGAAGTGACATAAAACCTCAATGTTTATAGCTGAGAAGAAGTGGAAGCAACCCTCCGGAAGAGATCAGATTCCTGAACTAACAATCCATAAGAAGACGGACTTCATCGCTATCCTGAAGTGACATAAAACCTCAAACTTTATAGCTGAGAAGGAAGTGGAAGAACCTTCCTGAAAGAGATCAGATTCCTGAACTAACAATCCATAAGAAGACGGACTTCATCGCTATCCTGAAGTGACATAAAACCTCAATGTTTATAGCTGAGAGGAAGTGGAAGCAATCCTTCCTGAAGAGATCAGATTCCTGAACTAACAATCCATAAGAAGACGGACTTCATCGCTATCCTGAAGTGACATAAAACCTCAATGTTTATAGCTGAGAGGAAGTGGAAGCAATCCTTCCGAAAGAGATCAGATTCCTGAACTAACAATCCATAAGAAGACGGATTTCATCGCTATCCTGAAGTGACATAAAACCTCAAACTTTATAGCTGAGAGGAAGTGGAAGAAACCTTCCTGAAGAGATCAGATTCCTGAACTAACAATCATAAGAAGACGGACTTCATCGGCTATTCTGAAGTGACATAAAACCTCAATGTTTATAGCTGAGAAGAAGTGGAAGCAATCTTCCCGGAAGAGATCAGATTTCTGAACTAACAATCCATAATGCTGAAGACGGATTTCATCGCTATCCTGAAGTCACATAAAACCTCAATGTTTATAGCTGAGAGGAAGTATAAGCAATCCTCCCGGAAGAGATCAGATTTCTGAACTAACAATCCATAAGAAGACGGACTTCATCGCTATCCTGAAGTGACATAAAACCTCAATGTTTATAGCTGAGAAGAAGTGGAAGCAATGTTCCTGGAAGAGATCAGATTCCTGAACTAACAATCCATAAGAAGACGGACTTCATCGCTATCCTGAAGTGACATCCTGAAGTCACAAAAACCTCAATGTTTATAGCTGAGAGGAAGTGGAAGAAATCTTCCCGGAAGAGATCAGATTCCGAAGTAACAATCCATAAGAAGACGGATTTCATCGCTATCCTGAAGTGACATAAAACCTCAATGTTTATAGCTGAGAAGAAGTGGAAGCAATCTTCCGGAAGAGATCAGATTCCTGAACTAACAATCCATAAGAAGACGGACTTCATCGCTATCCTGAAGTGACAAAATCCTCAGTGTTTATAGCTGAGATGAAGTGGAAGAAATCTTCCCGGAAGAGATCAGATTCCCGAAGTAACAATCCATAAGAAGACGGACTTCATCGCTATCCTGAAGTGACATAAAACCTCAATGTTTATAGCTGAGAGGAAGTATAAGAATCCTCCCGAAGAGATCAGATTTCTGAACTAACAATCCATAAGAAGACGGACTTCATCGCTATTCTGAAGTGACATAAAACCTCAAACTTTATAGCTGAAAGGAAGTGGAAGAAACCTTCCCGTAAGAGATCAGATTCCTGAACTAACAATCCATAAGAAGACGGATTTCATCGCTATCCTGAAGTGACATAAAACCTCAATGTTTATAGCTGAGAGGAAGTGAAGAAATCTTCCGGAAAGAGATCAGATTCCTGAACTAACAATCCATAAGAAGACGGACTTCATCGCTATTCTGAAGTGACATAAAACCTCAATGTTTATAGCTGAGAAGAAGTGGAAGCAATCTTCCGGAAGAGATCAGATTTCTGAACTAACAATCCATAAGAAGACGGACTTCATCGCTATTCTGAAGTGACATAAAACCTCAATGTTTATAGCTGAGAGGAAGTGGAAGAAACCTTCCTGAAAGAGATCAGATTCCTGAACTAACAATCCATAAGAAGACGGACTTCATCGTATTCTGAAGTCACAAAAACCTCAAACTTTATAGCTGAAAGGAAGTGGAAGAAACCTCCTGAAGAGATCAGATTCCTGAACTAACAATCCATAAGAAGACGGACTCATCGCTATCCTGAAGTGACATAAAACCTCAATGTTTATAGCTGAGAGGAAGTATAAGAAATCCTCCGGAAGAGATCAGATTCTGAACTAACAATCCATAAGAAGACGGATTTCATCGCTATCCTGAAGTGACATAAAAACTCAAACTTTATAGCTGAGAGGAAGTGGAAGAAATCTTCCGGAAGAGATCAGATTCCTGAACTAACAATTCATAAGAAGACGGATTTCATCCCTATCTGAAGTGACTTAAAACCTCAATGTTTATAGCTAAGAGGAAGTGGAAGCAATCCTCCGGAAGAGATCAGATTTCTGAACTAACAATCCATAAGAAGACGGATTTCATCGCTATCCTGAAGTCACATAAAACCTCAATGTTTATAGCTGAGAGGAAGTATAAGCAATCCTCCCGGAAGAGATCAGATTTCTGAACTAACAATCCATAAGAAGACGGACTTCATCGCTATTCTGAAGTGACATAAAACTCAATGTTTATAGCTGAGAGGAAGTGGAAGAAATCTTCCGGAGAGATCAGATTCCTGAACTAACAATCCATAAGAAGACGGATTTCATCCCTATCCTGAAGTGATTAAACATCAATGTTTATAGCTGAGAAGAAGTGGAAGCAATCTTCCCGGAAGAGATCAGATTCCTGAACTAACAATCCATAAGAAGACGGACTTCATCGGTATTCTGAAGTGACATAAAACCTCAATGTTTATAGCTGAGATGAAGTGGAAGAAATCTTCCTGAAAGAGATCAGATTCCTGAACTAACAATCCATAAGAAGGCGGACTTCATCGCTATCCTGAAGTGACAAAAATCCTCAGTGTTTATAGCTGAGAGGAAGTGGAAGAAATCTTCCGGAAGAGATCAGATTATCGAAGTAACAATCCATAAGAAGACGGACTTCATCGCTATTCTGAAGTGACATAAAACCTCAATGTTTATAGCTGAGAGGAAGTGGAAGAAACCTTCCCGAAAGAGATCAGATTCCTGAACTAACAATCCATAAGAAGACGGACTTCATCGCTATCCTGAAGTGACATAAAACCTCAATGTTTATAGCTGAGAGGAAGTGGAAGAAATCTTCCCGGAAGAGATCGGATTATCGAAGTAACAATCCATAAGAAGACGGACTTCATCGCTATCCTGAAGTCACATAAAACCTCAATGTTTATAGCTGAGAGGAAGTGGAAGAAACCTTCCTGAAAGAGATCAGATTCCTGAACAAACAATCCATAAGAAGACGGACTTCATCGCTATCCTGAAGTGACATAAAACCTCAAACTTTATAGCTGAGAAGAAGTGGAGTCATCTTCCGGAAGAGATCAGATTCCTGAACTAACAATCCATAAGAAGACGGACTCCATCGCCATCCTGAAGTGACACAAAAACTCAATGTTTATAGCTGAGAGGAAGTATAAGCAATCCTCCCGGAAGAGATCAGATTTCTGAACTAACAATCCATAAGAAGACGGATTTCATCGCTATCTGAAGTCACATAAAACCTCAATGTTTATAGCTGAGAGGAAGTATAAGCAATCCTCCCGGAAGAGATCAGATTTCTGAACTAACAATCCATAAGAAGACGGATTTCATCGCTATTCCGAAGTGACATAAAACTCAAATTTATAGCTGGGAGGAAGTGGAAGAAACCTTCCTGAAAGAGACCAGATTCCTGAATAACAATCCATAAGAAGACGGACATCATCGCTATTCTGAAGTCACAAAAAACCTCAAACTTTATAGCTGAAAGGAAGTGGAAGAAACCTTCCAGAAAGAGATCAGATTCCTGAACAAACAATCCATAAGAAGACGGATTCCATCGCTATCCTGAAGTCACATAAAAACTCAATGTTTATAGCTGAGAGGAAGTATAAGCAATCCTCCCGGAAGAGATCAGATTTCTGAACTAACAATCCATAAGAAGACGGATTTCATCGCTATCCTGAAGTCAAAAAACCTCAAACTTTATAGCGGAGAAGAAGTGGAAGTCATCTTCCGGAAGAGATCAGATTCCTGAACTAACAATCCATAAGAAGACGGACTTCATCGCTATTCTGAAGTCACATAAAAACTCAATGTTTATAGCTGAGAGGAAGTGGAAGCAATCCTCCCGGAAGAGATCAGATTCCTGAATTAACAATCCAAAAGAAGACGGACTTCATCGCTAACCGAAGTGACACAAAGCCTCAAACTTTATAGCTGAGAGGAAGTGGAAGAAACCTTCCTGAAAGAGATCAGATTCTGAACTAACAATCCATAAGAAGACGGACTTCATCGGTGTTCTGAAGTCACAAAAAACTTCAAACTTTATAGCTGAAAGGAAGTGGAAGAAACCGTCCTGAAAGAGATCAGATTCCCGAAGTAACAATCCATAAGAAGACGGACTCCATCGCCATCCTGAAGTGACATAAAACCTCAATGTTTATAGCTGAGAGGAAGTATAAGCAATCCTCCCGGAAGAGATCAGATTTCTGAACTAACAATCCATAAGAAGACGGACTCCATCGCCATCCTGAAGTGACACAAAACCTCAATGTTTATAGCTGAGAGAGAAGTATAAGCAATCCTCCGGAAGAGATCAGATTTCTGAACTAACAATCCATAAGAAGACGGATTTCATCGCTATCCTGAAGCGACAAAAAACCTCAACGTTTATAGCCGAGATGAAGTGGAAGAAATCTTCCGGAAGGGATAAGATTCCTGAACTAGCAATCCATAAGAAGACGGATTTCATCGCTATCCTGAAGTGACATGAAACCTCAAACTTTATAGCTGAGAAGAAGTGGAAGTAATCTTCCCGGAAGAGATCAGATTCCCGAAGTAACAATCCATAAGAAGACGGACTCCATCGCCATCCTGAAGTGACATAAAAACTCAAATGTTTATAGTGAGAGGAAGTGGAAGAAATCTTCCGGAAGAGATCAGATTCCGAAGTAACAATCCATAAGAAGACGGATTTCATCCTATCCTGAAGTGACTTAAAACATCAATGTTTACAGCTGAGAAGTGGAAAGTAATCTTCCCGGAAGAGATCAGATTCCTGAACTAAGAATCCATAAGAAGACGGACTCATCGCTATTCTGAAGTGACACAACCTCAATGTTTATAGCTGAGAAGAAGTGGAAGTAATCTTCCGGAAGAGATCAGATTCCCGAAGTAACAATCCATAAGAAGACGGACTCCATCGCCATCCTGAAGTGACATAAAAACTCAAATGTTTATAGCTGAGAGGAAGTGGAAGAAATCTTCCCGGAAGAGATCAGATTCCCGAAGTAACAATCCATAAGAAGACGGATTTCATCCCTATCCTGAAGTGACTTAAAACATCAATGTTTACAGCTGAGAAGTGGAAGTAATCTTCCCGGAAGAGATCAGATTCCTGAACTAAGAATCCATAAGAAGACGGACTTCATCGCTATTCTGAAGTGACACAAAACCTCAATGTTTATAGCTGAGAGGAAGTGGACTAAACCTTCCTGAAAGAGATCAGATTCCTGAACTAACAATCCATAAGAAGGCGGACTCCATCGCCATCCTGAAGTGACATAAAACCTCAATGTTTATAGCTGAGAGGAGTAGTATAAGCAATCCTCCCGGAAAGATCAGATTTCTGAACTGACAATCCATAACAAGACGGATTTCATCGCTATCCTGAAGTCACATAAAACCTCAATGTTTATAGCTGAGAGGAAGTGGAAGGAACCTTCCTGAAAGAGATCAGATTCCTGAACTAACAATCCATAAAAGGACGGATTTCAGTGAATTTTATCCGAATTTATCACCTCACAATTTAATCAGAAACAAA
>CM075173.1:178300565-178355352 GCA_037576465.1 Parascaris univalens | reverse complement strand
CGTGTGTTGCGTGCGTGCGTGTGTTGCGTGTGTTGCGTGCGTGCGTGTGTTGCGTGCGTGCGTGTGTTGCGTGCGTGCGTGGTTGTTGTTGCGTGCGTGTGTTGCGTGCGTGCGTGTGTTGCGTGCGTGCGTGTGTTGCGTGCGTGCGTGCGTTGTTGCGTGCGTGCGTGTGTTGCGTGTGTTGCGTGCGTGTGTTGCGTGCGTGCGTGTGTTGCGTGCGTGCGTGTGTTGCGTGCGTGCGTGTGTTGCGTGCGTGCTGCGTGTGTTGCGTGCGTGCGTTGTGTTTGCGTGCGTGCGTGTGTTGCGTGCGTGTGCGTTGTGGTTGCGTGCGTGCGTGCGTGTGTTGCGTGCGTGCGTGTGTTGCGTGCGTGCGTGTGTTGCGTGCGTGCGTGTGTTGCGTGCGTGCGTGCGTGTGTTGCGTGCGTGCGTGTGTTGCGTGCGTGCGTGTGTTGCGTGCGTGCGTGTGTTGCGTGCGTTTGTGTTGCGTGCGTGCGTGTGTTGCGTGCGTGCGTGTGTTGCGTGCGTGCGTGTGTTGCGTGCGTGCGTGTGTTGCGTGCGTGCGTTGTGTTGCGTGCGTGCGTGTGTTTGCGTGCGTGCGTGTGTTGCGTGCGTGCGTGTGTTGCGTGCGTGCGTGTGTTGCGTGCGTGCGTGTGTTGCGTGCGTGCGTGTGTTGCGTGCGTGCGTGTGTTGCGTGCGTGTGTCGTGTGTTGCGTGCGTGCGTGTGTTGCGTGCGTGCGTGTGTTGCGTGCGTGCGTGTGTTGCGTGCGTGCGTGTGTTGTGTTGCGTGCGTGTGTTGCGTGCGTGCGTGTGTTGCGTGTTGTTGCGTGCGTTGCGTGCGTGCGTGTGTTGCGTGCGTGCGTGTGTTGCGTGCGTGCGTGTGTTGCGTGCGTGCGTGTGTTGCGTGCGTGCTGTTGCGTGCGTGCGTGTGTGCGTGCGTGCGTGTGTTGCGTGCGTGCGTGTGTTGCGTGCGTGCGTGTGTTGCGTGCGTGCGTGTGTTGTGTGCGTGCGTGTGTTGCGTGCGTGCGTGTGTGCGTGTGTTGCGTGCGTGCGTGTGTTGCGTGCGTGCGTGTGTTGCGTGCGTGCGTGTGTTGCGTGCGTGCGTGCGTGTGTTGCGTGCGTGCGTGTGTTGCGTGCGTTGTGTGTTGCGTGCGTGCGTGTGCGTTGCGTTGCGTGCGTGCGTGTGTTGCGTGCGTGCGTGTGTTGCGTGCGTGCGTGTGTTGCGTGCGTGCGTGTGTTGCGTGCGTGCGTGCGTGTGTTGCGTGCGTGCGTGCTTGCGTTTGTGTTTGCGTGCGTGCGTGTGTTGCGTGCGTGCGTGTGTTGCGTGCGTGCGTGCGTGGTTGCGTGCGTGCGTGTGCGTTGTTGCGTGCGTGCGTGGTGTGTTGCGTGCGTGCGTGCGTGTGTTGCGTGCGTGCGTGTGTTGCGTGCGTGCGTGCGTGTGTTGCGTGCGTGCGTGTGTTGCGTGCGTGCGTGTGTTGCGTGCGTGCGTGTGTGGTGGTGTGCGTGCGTGTGTTGCGTGCGTGCGTGTGTTGCGTGCGTTGCGTGTGTTGCGTGTGTTGCGTGCGTTGTTGCGTGCGCGTGCGTGTGTTGCGTGCGTGCGTGTGTTGCGTGCGTGCGTGTGTTGCGTGCGTTGCGTGCGTGTGTTGCGTGCGTGCGTGGTGTTGCGTGCGTGCGTGTGTGTGTGCGTGCGTGCGTGTGTTGCGTGCGTGCGTGTGTTGCGTGCGTGCGTGTGTTGCGTGCGTGCGTGTGTTGCGTGCGTGCGTGTGTTGCGTGCGTGCGTGTGTTGCGTGCGTGCGTGTGTTGCGTGCGTGCGTGTGTTGCGTGCGTGCGTGTGTGCGTGCGTGCGTGCGTGTGTTGCGTGCGTGCGTGTGTTGCGTGCGTGCGTGTGTTGCGTGCGTGCGTGTGTTGCGTGCGTGCGTGTGTGCGTGCGTGTGTGTTGCGTGCGTTGCGTGTGTTGTGTTGTGCGTGCGTGTGTTGCGTGCGTGCGTGTGTTGCGTGCGTGCGTGTGTTGCGTGCGTGCGTGTGTTGCGTGCGTGCGTGTGTTGCGTGCGTGCGTGTGTTGCGTGCGTGCGTGTGTTGCGTGCGTGCGTGTGTTGCGTGCGTGCGTGTGTTGCGTGCGTGCGTGTGTTGCGTGCGTGCGTGTGTTGCGTGCGTGCGTGTGTTTGCGTGCGTGCGTGTGTTGCGTGCGTGCGTGCGTGTTGTTGCGTGCGTGCGTGTGTTGCGTGCGTGCGTGTGTTGCTGTGCGTGCGTGTGTGGTGTGCGTGCGTGTGTGCGTGCGTGCGTGCGTTTGTTGCGTGCGTGGTGCGTGTGTTGCGTGCGTGCGTGCGTGTGTTGCGTGCGTGCGTGTGTTGCGTGTTTGCGTGTGTTGCGTGCGTGTGGTTTGTGTTGCGTGCGTGCGTGTGTTGCGTGCGTGCGTGTGTTGCGTGCGTGCGTGTGTTGCGTGCGTGCGTGTGTTGTGTGCGTGCGTGTGTTGCGTGCGTGCGTGCGTGTGTTGCGTGCGTGCGTGTGTTGCGTGCGTGCGTGTGTTGCGTGCGTGCGTGTGTTGCGTGCGTGCGTGTGTTGCGTGCGTGCGTGTGTTGCGTGCGTGCGTGTGTTGCGTGCGTGTGTTGCGTGTGTTGCGTGTTTGCGTGCGTGCGTGTGTTGCGTGCGTGCGTGTGTTGCGTGCGTGCGTGTGTTGCGTGCGTGCGTGTGTGCGTGCGTGCGTGCGTTGCGTGCGCGTGTGTTGCGTGCGTGCGTGTGTTGCGTGCGTGCGTGTGTTGCGTGCGTGCGTGTGTTGCGTGCGTGCGTTGTCGTTGTTGCGTGCGTGCGTGCGTTGTGTTGCGTGCGTGCGTGTGTTGCGTGCGTGCGTGTGTTGCGTGCGTGCGTGTGTTGCGTGCGTGCGTGCGTGCGTGTGTTGCGTGCGTGCGTGTGTTGCGTGCGTGCGTTGGTGCGTGCGTGCGTGTGTGCGTGCGTGCGTGTGTTGCGTGCGTGCGTGTGTTGCGTGCGTGCGTGCGTGTGTTGCGTGCGTGCGTGTGTGTTGCGTGCGTGCGTGTGTTGCGTGCGTGCGTGTGTTGCGTGCGTGCGTGTGTTGCGTGCGTGCGTGTGTTGCGTGTGGTGCGTGTGTTGCGTGCGTGCGTGTTTGTGTGTTGCGTGCGTGCGTGTGTTGCGTGCGTGCGTGTGTTGCGTGCGTGTGTGTGTTGCGTGCGTGCGTGTGTTGCGTGCGTGCGTGTGTTGCGTGCGTGCGTGTGTGTTGCGTGCGTGCGTGCGTGTGTTGCGTGCGTGCGTGTGTTGCGTGCGTGCGTGCGTGTGTTGCGTGCGTGCGTGTGTTGTTGCGTGCGTGTGTTGCGTGCGTTGCGTGTGTTGTGTGCGTGCGTGTGGTTGCGTGCGTGCGTGTGTTGCGTGCGTGCGTGTGTTGCGTGCGTTGCGTGCGTGTGTGTTTGCGTGCGTGCGTGTGTTGCGTGTGTTGCGTGCGTGCGTTTGTTGCGTGCGTGCGTGTGTTGCGTGCGTGCGTGCGTTGTGTGTTGCGTGCGTGCGTGTGTTTGCGTGCGTGCGTGTGTTGCGTGCGTGCGTGTGTTGCGTGCGTGCGTGTGTTGCGTGCGTGCGTGTGTTGCGTGCGTGCGTGTGTTGCGTGCGTGCGTGTGTTGCGTGCGTGCGTGCGTGTGTTGCGTGCGTGCGTGTGTTGCGTGCGTGCGTGTTGCGTGCGTGTGTGCGTGTGTGCGTGTGTTGCGTGCGTGCGTGTGTTGTGTGCGTGCGTGTGTTGCGTGCGTGCGTGCGTGTGTTGCGTGCGTGCGTGTGTGTGTTGCGTGCGTGCGTGTGTTGCGTGCGTGCGTGTGTGCGTGCGTGCGTGTGTTGCGTGCGTGCGTGTGTTGTGCGTTGCGTGTTGCGTGCGTGTTGTTGCGTGCGTGCGTGTGTTGCGTGCGTGCGTGTGTTGCGTGCGTGCGTGTGTTGCGTGCGTGCGTGTGTTGCGTGCGTGCGTGTGTTGCGTGCGTGCGTGTGTTGCGTGCGTGCGTGCGTGTGTTGCGTGCGTGCGTGTGTTGCGTGCGTGCGTGTGTTGCGTGCGTGCGTGTGTTGCGTGCGTGCGTGTGTTGCGTGCGTTGCTTGCGTGTTGTGTTGCGTGCGTGCGTGTGTTGCGTGCGTGCGTGTGTTGCGTGCGTGCGTGTGTTGCGTGCGTGCGTGTTGTGTTGTGTGCGTGCGTGTGTTGCGTGCGTGCGCGTGCGTGTGTTGTGTGCGTGCGTGTGTTGCGTGCGTGCGTGCGTGTGTTGCGTGCGTGCGTGTGTTGCGTGTGTTGCGTGCGTGCGTGTGTTGCGTGCGTGCGTGTGTTGCGTGCGTGCGTGCGTGTTGTGCGTGCGTGCGTGTGTTGCGTGCGTGCGTTGTGTGTGTTGCGTGCGTGCGTGTGTTGCGTGCGTGCGTGTTGGTTGCGTGCGTGCGGTGTTTGCGTGCGTGCGTGTGTTGTGTTGCGTGCGTGCGTTGCGTGTGTTGCGTGCGTGCGTGCGTGTGTTGCGTGCGTGCGTGTGTTGCGTGCGTGCGTGTGTTGCGTGCGTGCGTGTGTTGCGTGCGTGCGTGGTTGCGTGCGTGCGTGTGTTGCGTGCGTGCGTGCGTGTGTTGCGTGCGTGCGTGTGTTGCGTGCGTGCGTGTGTTGCGTGCGTGCGTGTGTTGCGTGCGTGCGTGTGTTGCGTGCGTGCGTGTGTTGCGTGTTTGCGTGCGTGCGTGTGTTGCGTGCGTGCGTGTGTTGCGTGCGTGCGTGTGTTGCGTGCGTGCGTGTGTTGCGTGCGTGCGTGTGTTGCGTGCGTGCGTGTGTTGCGTGCGTGCGTGCGTGTGTTGCGTGCGTGCGTGTGTTGCGTGCGTGCGTGCGTGTGTTGCGTGCGTGCGTGTGTTGCGTGCGTGCGTGTGTTGCGTGCGTGCGTGTGTTTGCGTGCGTGCGTGTGTTGCGTGCGTGCGTGTGTTGCGTGCGTGCGTGTTGTGCGTGCGTGCGTGTGTTGCGTGCGTGCGTGTGTTTGCGTGCGTGCGTGCGTGTGTTGCGTGCGTGCGTGTGTTGCGTGCGTGCGTGTGTTGCGTGCGTGCGTGTGTTGCGTGCGTGCGTGTGTTGCGTGCGTGCGTGTGTTGCGTGCGTGCGTGTTGTTGCGTGCGTGCGTGTGTTGTGCGTGCGTGCGTGTGTTGCGTGCGTGCGTGTTGTGTGCGTGCGTGCTGCGTGTGGTGCGTGCGTTGCGTGCGTGCGTGTGTTGCGTGCGTGCGTGTGTTGCGTGCGTGCGTGTGTTGCGTGCGTGCGTGTGTGTTGCGTGCGTGCGTGTGTGCGTGCGTGCGTGTGTTTTGCGTGCGTGCGTGTGTTGCGTGCGTGCGTGTGTTGCGTGCGTGCGTGTGTTGCGTGCGTGCGTGTGTTGCGTGCGTGCGTGTGTTGCGTGCGTGCGTGTGTTGCGTGCGTGCGTGTGTTGCGTGCGTGCGTGTGTTGCGTGCGTGCGTTGCGTTGCGTGTGTTGCGTGCGTGCGTGTGTTGCGTGCGTGCGTGTGTTGCGTGCGTGCGTGTGTTGCGTGTTGCGTGCGTGTGTTGCGTGCGTGCGTTGTGTTGCGTGTGTGTCGTGCGTGCGTGTGTTGTTGCGTGTGTTTTGTGCGTGTGTTGCGTGCGTGCGTGCGTTTTGTGCGTGCGTGTTGTCGTGCGTGTTTGCGTGTGTTGCGTGCGTGCTTGTTGTGCGTGCGTGTGTTGCGTGCGTGCGTGCGTGTGTTTGCGTGCGTGCGTTGTTGTTGCGTGCGTGCGTGTGTTGCGTGCGTGCGTGTGTTGCGTGCGTGCGTGTGTTGCGTGCGTGCGTGTGTTGCGTGCGTGCGTGCTGTTGTGTTGCGTGCGTGCGTGTGTTGCGTGCGTGCGTGTGTTGCGTGCGTGCGTGTGTTGCGTGCGTGCGTGTGTGCGTGCGTGCGTGTGTTGCGTGCGTGCGTGTGTTGCGTGCGTGCGTGTGTTGCGTGCGTGCGTGTGTTTGTCGTGCGTGTTGCGTGCGTGCGTGTGTTTGTTGCGTGCGTGCGTGTGTTGCGTGCGTGCGTGTGTTGTGTGCGTGCGTGTGTTGCGTGCGTGCGTGTGTTTGCGTGCGTGCGTGTGTTGCGTGCGTGCGTGTGTGTGTGCGTGCGTGGTGCGTGCGTTGCGTGCGTGCGTGTGTTGCGTGCGTGCGTGTGTTGCGTGTGTTGCGTGCGTGCGTGTGTTGCGTGCGTGCGTGTGTTGCGTGCGCGTGCGTGCGTTGCGTGCGTGTGTTGCGTGCGTGTGCGTGTGTTGCGTGCGTGCGTGTGTTGCGTGCGTGCGTGTGTTTGCGTGCGTGCGTGTGTTGCGTGCGTGCGTGTGTTGCGTGCGTGCGTGTTGTGTTGCGTGCGTGCGTGTGTTGCGTGCGTGCGTGCGTGTGTTGCGTGCGTGCGTGTGTGCGTGCGTGCGTGTGTTGCGTGCGTGCGTGTGTTGCGTGCGTGCGTGTGTTGTGTTGCGTGCGTGTGTTGCGTGCGTGCGTGCGTGTGTTGCGTGCGTGCGTGTGTTGCGTGCGTGCGTGTGTTGCGTGCGTGCGTGTTGTTGCGTGCGTGCGTGTGTTGCGTGCGTGCGTGTGTTGCGTGCGTGCGTGTGTTGCGTGCGTGCGTGCGTGTGTTGCGTGCGTGCGTGTGTTGCGTGCGTGCGTGTGTTGCGTGCGTGCGTGTGTTGTGTGCGTGCGTGTGTTGCGTGCGTGCGTGTGTTTGCGTGCGTGCGTGTGTTGCGTGCGTGCGTGTGTTGTGTTCGTGCGTGTGTTGTGTTTGCGTGCGTGCGTGTGTTGTGTGCGTGCGTGTGTTGCGTGCGTGCGTGTGTTGCGTGCGTGCGTGTGTTGCGTGCGTGCGTGTGCGTGTGTTGCGTGCGTGCGTGTGTTGCGTGCGTGCGTGTGTTGCGTGCGTGCGTGTGTTGCGTGCGTGCGTGTGTTGCGTGCGTGCGTGTGTTGCGTGCGTGCGTGCGTGTGTTGCGTGCGTGCGTGTGTTGCGTGCGTGCGTGTGTTGCGTGCGTGCGTGTGTTGCGTGCGTGCGTGTGTTGCGTGCGTGCGTGTGTGTTGCGTGCGTGCGTGTGTTGTTGCGTGTGTTGCGTTGCGTGCGTGCGTGTGTTGCGTGCGTGCGTGTGTTGCGTGCGTGCGTGTGTTGCGTGCGTGCGTGTGTTGTGTGCGTGCGTGTGTTGCGTGCGTGCGTGTGTTGCGTGCGTGCGTGTGTTGCGTGCGTGCGTGTGTTGTGTGCGTGCGTTTGTGTTGCGTGCGTGCGTGTGTTGTGTGCGTGCGTGTGTTGCGTGCGTGCGTGTGTTGCGTGCGTGCGTGTGTTGCGTGCGTGCGTGCGTGTGTTGCGTGCGTGCGTGTGTTGTGCGTGTGTGTTGCGTGCGTGCGTGTGTTGCGTGCGTGCGTGTTTGTTGCGTGCGTGCGTGCGTGTGTTGCGTGCGTGCGTGTGTTGCGTGCGTGCGTGTGTTGCGTGCGTGCGTGTGCGTGTGTTGCGTTGCGTGCGTGTGTTGCGTGCGTGCGTGTGTTGCGTGCGTGCGTGTGTTGCGTGCGTGCGTGTGTTGCGTGCGTGCGTGTGTTGCGTGCGTGCGTGCGTGTGTTGCGTGCGTGCGTGTGTTGCGTGCGTGCGTGTGTGCGTGCGTGCGTGTGTTGCGTGCGTGCGTGCGTGTGTTGCGTGCGTGCGTGTGTTGCGTGCGTGCGTGCGTGTGTTGCGTGCGTGCGTGTGTTGCGTGCGTGCGTGTGTTTGCGTGCGTGCGTGTGTTGCGTGCGTGCGTGTGTTGCGTGCGTGCGTGTGTTGCGTGCGTGCGTGCGTGTGTTGCGTGCGTGCGTGTGTTGCGTGCGTGCGTGTGCTTCGTGGTTGCGTGCGTGCGTGTGTTGTGCGTGCGTGCGTGTGTGCGTGCGTGCGTGCGTGTGTTGCGTGCGTGCGTGTGTTGCGTGCGTGCGTGTGTTGCGTGCGTGCGTGTGTTGTGTGCGTGCGTGTGTTGCGTGCGTGCGTGTGTTGCGTGCGTGCGTGTGTTGCGTGCGTGCGTGTGTGTGCGTGTGTTGCGTGCGTGCGTGTGTTGTGTGCGTGCGTGTGTTGCGTGCGTGCGTGTGTTGCGTGCGTGCGTGTGTTGCGTGCGTGCGTGCGTGTGTTGCGTGCGTGCGTGTGTTTGCGTGCGTGCGTGTGTTGCGTGCGTGTGCGTGCGTGTGTTGCGTGCGTGCGTGTGTTGCGTGCGTGCGTGTGTTGCGTGCGTGCGTGTGTTGCGTGCGTGCGTGTGTTGCGTGCGTGCGTGCGTGTGTTGCGTGCGTGCGTGTGTTGCGTGCGTGCGTGTGTTGCGTGCGTGCGTGTGTGTTGCGTGCGTGCGTGCGTGTGTTGCGTGCGTGCGTGTGTGTGCGTGCGTGCGTGCGTGTGTTGCGTGCGTGCGTGTGTTGCGTGCGTGCGTGTGTTGCGTGCGTGTGCGTGCTGCGTGCGTGTTTGCGTGCGTGCGTGTGTTGCGTGCGTGCGTGTGTTGCGTGCGTGCGTGTGTTGCGTGCGTGCGTGTGTTGCGTGCGTGCGTGTGTTGCGTGCGTGCGTGCGTGTGTTGCGTGCGTGCGTGTGTTGCGTGCGTGCGTGTGTTGCGTGCGTGCGTGTGTTGCGTGCGTGCGTGTGTTGCGTGCGTGCGTGCGTGCGTGTGTTGCGTGCGTGCGTGTTGTGTTGCGTGCGTGCGTGTGTTGCGTGCGTGCGTGTGTTGCGTGCGTGCGTGTGTTGCGTGCGTGCGTGTGTTGCGTGCGTGCGTGTGTTGCGTGCGTGCGTGTGTTGCGTGCGTGCGTGCGTGTGTTGCGTGCGTGCGTGTGTTGCGTGCGTGCGTGCGTGTGTTGCGTGCGTGCGTGTGTTGCGTGCGTGCGTGTGTTGCGTGCGTGCGTGTGTTGCGTGCGTGCGTGTGTTGCGTGCGTGCGTGTGTTGCGTGCGTGCGTGTGTTGCGTGCGTGCGTGTGTTGCGTGCGTGCGTGTGTTGCGTGTGCGTGCGTGTGTTGCGTGCGTGCGTGTGTTGCGTGCGTGCGTGTGTTGCGTGCGTGCGTGCGTGTTGTGGTGTGGCGTGCGTGTGTTGCGTGCGTGCGTGTGTTGCGTGCGTGCGTGTGTTGCGTGCGTGCGTGTGTTGCGTGCGTGCGTGTGTTTGCGTGCGTGCGTGTGTTGCGTGCGTGCGTGTGTGTGCGTGCGTGCGTGTGTTGCGTGCGTGCGTGCGTGTGTTGCGTGCGTGCGTGTGTTGCGTGCGTGCGTGTGTTGCGTGCGTGCGTGGTGTGTTGTTGCGTGCGTGCGTGTGTTGCGTGCGTGCGTGCGTGTGTTGCGTGCGTGCGTGTGTTGCGTGCGTGCGTGTGTTGCGTGCGTGCGTGTGTTGCGTGCGTGCGTGTGTTGCGTGCGTGCGTGTGTTGCGTGCGTGCGTGTTGTTGCGTGCGTGCGTGTGTTGCGTGCGTGCGTGTGTTGCGTGCGTGCGTGTTCGTGTTGTGCGTGCGTGCGTTTGTTTGCGTGTGTGCGTGCGTGCGTGTGTTGCGTGCGTGCGTGCGTGTGTTGCGTGCGTGCGTGTGTTGCGTGCGTGCGTGTGTTGCGTGCGTGCGTGTGTTGCGTGCGTGCGTGTGTTGCGTGCGTGCGTGTGTTGCGTGCGTGCGTGTGTTTGCGTGCGTGCGTGTGTTGCGTGCGTGCGTGTGTTGCGTGCGTGCGTGTGTTGCGTGCGTGCGTGTGTTGCGTGCGTGCGTGTGTTGCGTGCGTGCGTGTGTGTTGCGTGCGTGCGTGCGTTGTTGCGTGCGTGCGTGTGTTGCGTGCGTGCGTGCGTGTGTTGCGTGCGTGCGTGTGTTGCGTGCGTGCGTGCGTGCGTGTGTGCGTGCGTGCGTGTGTTGCGTGCGTGCGTGTGTTGCGTGCGTGCGTGTGTTGCGTGCGTGTGTTGCGTGCGTGCGTGTGTTGCGTGCGTGCGTGTGTTGCGTGCGTGCGTGTGTGTTGTGTGCGTGCGTGTGTTGCGTGCGTGCGTGTGTTGCGTTGCGTGCGTGTGTTGCGTGCGTGCGTGTGTTGCGTGCGTTGCGTGTGTTGCGTGCGTGCGTGTGTGCGTGCGTGCGTGTGTTGCGTTGCGTGCGTGCGTGTGTTGCGTGCGTGCGTGTGTTGCTGTGCGTGCGTGTGTTGCGTGCGTGCGTGGTCGTGTGTTGCGTGCGTGCGTGTGTTGCGTGCGTGCGTGTGTTGCGTGCGTGCGTGTGTTGCGTGCGTGCGTGTGTTGCGTGCGTGCGTGTGTTGCGTGCGTGCGTGTGCGTGCGTGCGTGCGTGCGTGTGTTGCGTGCGTGCGTGTGTTGTTGCGTGCGTGCGTGTGTGTTGCGTGCGTGCGTGTGTTGCGTGCGTGCGTGTGTTGCGTGCGTGCGTGCGTGTGTTGCGTGCGTGCGTGTGTTGCGTGCGTGCGTGCGTGTGTTGCGTGCGTGCGTGTGTTGCGTGCGTGCGTGCGTGTGCGTGTGTTGCGTGCGTGCGTGTGTTGCGTGCGTGCGTGTGTTGCGTGCGTGCGTGTGTTGCGTGCGTGCGTGTGTTGCGTGCGTGCGTGTGTGTTGCGTGCGTGCGTGTGTGCGGCGTGCGTGCGTGTGTTGCGTGCGTGCGTGTGTTGCGTGCGTGCGTGTGTTGCGTGCGTGCGTGTGTTGCGTGCGTGCGTGTGTTGCGTGCGTGCGTGTGTTGCGTGCGTGCGTGTGTTGCGTGCGTGCGTGTGTTGCGTGCGTGCGTGCGTGTGTGCGTGCGTGCGTGTGTTGTGTTGCGTGCGTGTGCGTGTGTTGCGTGCGTGCGTGTGTTGCGTGCGTGCGTGTGTTTGCGTGCGTGCGTGCGTGTGTTGCGTGCGTGCGTGTGTTGCGTGCGTGCGTGTGTTGCGTGCGTGCGTGTGTTGCGTGCGTGCGTGTGTTGCGTGCGTGCGTGTGTTGCGTGCGTGCGTGTGTTGCGTGCGTGCGTGTGTTGCGTGCGTGCGTGTGTTGCGTGCGTGGTGCGTGCGTTTTGTGTTGCGTGCGTGCGTGTGTTGCGTGCGTGCGTGTGTTGCGTGCGTGCGTGTGTTGCGTGCGTGCGTGTGTTGCGTGCGTGCGTGTGTTGCGTGCGTGCGTGCGTGTGTTGTGCGTGCGTGCGTGTGTTGCGTGCGTGCGTGTGTTGCGTGCGTGCGTGTGTTGCGTGCGTGCGTGTGTTGCGTGCGTGCGTGTGTTGCGTGCGTGCGTGTGTTGCGTGCGTGCGTGTGTTGCGTGCGTGCGTGCGTGTGTGCGTGCGTGCGTGTGTTGCGTGCGTGCGTGCGTTGTGTTGCGTGCGTGCGTGTGTTGCGTGCGTGCGTGTGTTGCGTGCGTGCGTGTGTTGTGTGCGTGCGTGTGTTGCGTGCGTGCGTGTGTGTTGCGTGCGTGCGTGTGTGCGTGCGTGCGTGCGTGTGTTGCGTGCGTGCGTGTGTTGCGTGCGTGCGTGTGTTGCGTGCGTGCGTGTGTTGCGTGCGTGCGTGTGTTGCGTGCGTGCGTGCGTGTGTTGCGTGCGTGCGTGTGTTGCGTGCGTGCGGTGTTGCGTGCGTGCGTGTGTTGCGTGCGTGCGTGTGTTGCGTGCGTGCGTGTGTTGCGTGCGTGCGTGTGTTGCGTGCGTGCGTGTGTTGCGTGCGTGCGTGCGTGTGTTGCGTGCGTGCGTGTGTTGCGTGCGTGCGTGTGTTGCGTGCGTGCGTGTGTGCGTGCGTGCGTGCGTGGTTTGCGTGCGTGCGTGTGTTGCGTGCGTGCGTGCGTGTGTTGCGTGCGTGCGTGCGTTGCGTGCGTGCGTGTGTTGCGTGCGTGCGTGTGTGTGTTGCGTGCGTGCGTGTGTTGCGTGCGTGCGTGTGTTGCGTGCGTGCGTGTGTTGCGTGTGCGTGTGTTGCGTGCGTGCATGTGTTGCGTGCGTGCGTGTGTTGCGTTGTTGTGCGTGCGTGTGTTGCGTGCGTGCGTGTGTTGCGTGCGTGCGTGTGTTGCGTGCGTGCGTGTGTTGCGTGCGTGCGTGTGTTGCGTGCGTGCGTGTGTTGCGTGCGTGCGTGTGTTGCGTGCGTGCGTGCGTGCGTGCGTGTGTTGCGTGCGTGCGTGTGTTGCGTGCGTGCGTGTGTTGCGTGCGTGCGTGTGTTGCGTGCGTGCGTGTGTTGCGTGCGTGCGTGTGTTGCGTGCGTGCGTGTGTTGCGTGCGTGCGTGTGTTGCGTGCGTGCGTGTGTTGCGTGCGTGCGTGTGTTGCGTGCGTGTGGTTGCGTGCGTGCGTGTGTTGCGTGCGTGCGTGTGTTGCGTGCGTGCGTGTGTTGCGTGCGTGCGTGTGTTGCGTGCGTGCGTGTGTTGCGTGCGTGCGTGTGTGCGTGCGTGCGTGTGTTGCGTGCGTGCGTGTGTTGCGTGCGTGCGTGTGTTGCGTGCGTGCGTGTGTTGCGTGCGTGCGTGTGTTGTTGCGTGCGT
Source organism: Parascaris univalens (assembly GCA_037576465.1). Classification (NCBI taxonomy): domain Eukaryota; kingdom Metazoa; phylum Nematoda; class Chromadorea; order Rhabditida; family Ascarididae; genus Parascaris; species Parascaris univalens. The sequence continues at coordinate 178,343,022 of CM075173.1, read as the reverse complement.
GCGTGTGTTGCGTGCGTGCGTGTGTTGCGTGCGTGCGTGTGTTGCGTGCGTGCGTGTGTTGCGTGCGTGCGTGTGTTGCGTGCGTGCGTGTGTTGCGTGCGTGCGTGTGTTGCGTGCGTGCGTGTGTTGCGTGCGTGCGTGCGTGTTTGCGTGCGTGCGTGTGTTGCGTGCGTGCGTGCGTGTGTTGCGTGCGTGCGTGTGTTGCGTGCGTGCGTGTGTTGCGTGCGTGCGTGCGTTGCGTGCGTGCGTGTGTTGCGTGCGTGCGTGTGTTGCGTGCGTGCGTGTGTTGCGTGCGTGCGTGTGTTGCGTGCGTGCGTGTGTTGCGTGCGTGCGTGCGTGCGTGTGTTGCGTGCGTGCGTTGTGTTGCGTGTGTTGCGTGCGTGCGTGTGTTGCGTGCGTGCGTGCGTGCGTGCGTGCGTGCGTGCGTGTGTTGCGTGCGTGCGTGTGTTGCGTGCGTGCGTGTGTTGCGTGCGTGCGTGTGTTGCGTGCGTGCGTGTGTTGCGTGCGTGCGTGTGTTGCGTGCGTGCGTGTGTTGCGTGCGTGCGTGTGTTGCGTGCGTGCGTGCGTGTGTTGCGTGCGTGCGTGTGTTGCGTGCGTGCGTGTGTTGCGTGCGTGCGTGTGTTGCGTGCGTGCGTGTGTTGCGTGCGTGCGTTGTGTGCGTGCGTGCGTGCGTGCGTGTGTTGCGTGCGTGCGTGTGTTGCGTGCGTGCGTGTGTTGCGTGCGTGCGTGTGTTGCGTGCGTGCGTGTGTTGCGTGCGTGCGTGTGTTGCGTGCGTGCGTTGTGTGCGTGCGTGCGTGCGTGTGTTGCGTGCGTGCGTGTGTTGCGTGCGTGCGTGCGTGCGTGTGTGTGTTGCGTGCGTGCGTGTGTTGCGTGCGTGCGTGTGTTGCGTGCGTGCGTGTGTTGCGTGCGTGCGTGTGTTGCGTGCGTGCGTGTGTTGCGTGCGTGCGTGCGTGTGTTGCGTGCGTGCGTGTGTTGCGTGCGTGCGTGTGTTGCGTGCGTGCGTGTGTTGCGTGCGTGCGTGTGTTGCGTGCGTGCATGTGTTGCGTGCGTGCGTGTGTTGCGTGCGTGCGTGTGTGTGTGTTGCGTGCGTGCGTGCGTGTGTTGCGTGTGTGTGCGTGCGTGCGTGTTGCGTGCGTGCGTTGTGTTGCGTGCGTGCGTGTGTTGCGTGCGTGCGTGTGTTGCGTGCGTGCATGCGTTGCGTGCGTGCGTGTGTTGCGTGCGTGCGTGTGTTGCGTGCGTGCGTGCGTGTGTTGCGTGCGTGCGTGTGTTGCGTGCGTGCGTGTGTTGCGTGCGTGCGTGTGTTGCGTGCGTGCGTGTGCGTGTGTGCGTGCGTGCGTGCGTTGCGTGCGTGCGTGCGTGTGTTGCGTGCGTGCGTGTGTTGCGTGCGTGCGTGTGTTGCGTGCGTGCGTGTGTTGCGTGCGTGCGTGTGTTGCGTGCGTGCGTGTGTTGCGTGCGTGCGTGTGTTGCGTGCGTGCGTGTGTTGCGTGCGTGCGTGTGTTGCGTGCGTGCGTGTGTTGCGTGCGTGCGTGTGTTGCGTGCGTGCGTGTGTTGCGTGCGTGCGTGTGTTGCGTGCGTGCGTGTGTTGCGTGCGTGCATGCGTTGCGTGCGTGCGTGTGTGCGTGCGTGCGTGTGTTGCGTGCGTGCGTGCGTGTGTTGCGTGCGTGCGTGTGTTGCGTGCGTGCGTGTGTTGCGTGCGTGCGTGGTTGCGTGCGTGCGTGTGTTGCGTGCGTGCGTGTGTTGCGTGCGTGCGTGTGTTGCGTGCGTGCGTGTGTTGCGTGCGTGCGTGTGTTGCGTGCGTGCGTGCGTTGCGTGCGTGCGTGTGTTGCGTGCGTGCGTGTGTTGCGTGCGTGCGTGCGTGTGTTGCGTGCGTGCGTGTGTTGCGTGCGTGCGTGTGTTGCGTGCGTTGCGTGCGTGCGTGTGTTGCGTGCGTGCGTGTGTTGCGTGCGTGCGTGTGTTGCGTGCGTGCGTGTGTTGCGTGCGTGCGTGTGTTGCGTGCGTGCGTGTGTTGCGTGCGTGCGTGTGTTGCGTGCGTGCGTGTGTTGCGTGCGTGCGTGCGTGTGTTGCGTGCGTGTGTGTTGCGTGCGTGCGTTGTGTGTTGCGTGCGTGCGTGTGTTGCGTGCGTGCGTGTGTGTTGCGTGCGTGCGTGTGTTGCGTGCGTGCGTGTGTTGCGTGCGTGCGTGTGTTGCGTGCGTGCGTGCGTGGTTGCGTGCGTGCGTGTGTTGCGTGCGTGCGTGTGTTGCGTGCGTGCGTGTGTTGCGTGCGTGCGTGCGTGTGTTGCGTGCGTGCGTGTGTTGCGTGCGTGCGTGTGTTGCGTGCGTGCGTGTGTTGCGTGCGTGCGTGTGTTGCGTGCGTGCGTGCGTGTGTGCGTGCGTGCGTGTGTTGCGTGCGTGCGTGTGTTGCGTGCGTGCGTGCGTGTGTTGCGTGCGTGCGTGTGTTGCGTGCGTGCGTGTGTTGCGTGCGTGCGTGTGTTGCGTGCGTGCGTGTGTTGCGTGCGTGCGTGTGTTGCGTGCGTGCGTGTGTTGCGTGCGTGCGTGTGTTGCGTGCGTGTTGCGTGCGTGCGTGTGTTGCGTGCGTGCGTGCGTTGCGTGCGTGCGTGTGTTGCGTGCGTGCGTGTGTTGCGTGCGTGCGTGTGTGTGTGCGTGCGTGCGTGCGTTGCGTGCGTGCGTGCGTGTGTGCGTGCGTGCGTGTGTTGCGTGCGTGCGTGTGTTGCGTGCGTGCGTGTGTTGCGTGCGTGCGTGTGTTGCGTGCGTGCGTGTGTTGCGTGCGTGCGTGTGTTGCGTGCGTGCGTGTGTTGCGTGCGTGCGTGTGTTGCGTGCGTGCGTGTGTTGCGTGCGTGCGTGTGTTGCGTGCGTGCGTGTGTTGCGTGCGTGCGTGTGTTGCGTGCGTGCGTGTGTTGCGTGCGTGCGTGTGTTGCGTGCGTGCGTGTGTTGCGTGCGTGCGTGTGTTGCGTGCGTGCGTGCGTGTGCGTGCGTGCGTGTGTTGCGTGCGTGCGTGCGTGTGTTGCGTGCGTGCGTGTGTTGCGTGCGTGCGTGTGTTGCGTGCGTGCGTGTGTTGCGTGCGTGCGTGTGTTGCGTGCGTGCGTGTGTTGCGTGCGTGCGTGTGTTGCGTGCGTGCGTGTGTTGCGTGCGTGCGTGTGTTGCGTGCGTGCGTGTGTTGCGTGCGTGCGTGTGTTGCGTGCGTGCGTGTGTTGCGTGCGTGCGTGCGTGTGCGTGCGTGCGTGTGTTGCGTGCGTGCGTTTGCGTGCGTGCGTGTGTTGCGTGCGTGCGTGTGTTGCGTGCGTGCGTGTGTTGCGTGCGTGCGTGTGCGTGTGTGCGTGCGTGCGTGCGTGTGTTGCGTGCGTGCGTGTGTTGCGTGCGTGCGTGTGTTGCGTGCGTGCGTGTGTTGCGTGCGTGCGTGTGTTGCGTGCGTGCGTGTGTTGCGTGCGTGCGTGTGTTGCGTGCGTGCGTGTGTTGCGTGCGTGCGTGTGTGTTGCGTGCGTGCGTGTGTTGCGTGCGTGCGTGCGTGTGTTGCGTGCGTGCGTGTGTTGCGTGCGTGCGTGTGTTGCGTGCGTGCGTGTGTGCGTGCGTGCGTGCGTGTGTTGCGTGCGTGCGTGTGTTGCGTGCGTGCGTGCGTGTGTTGCGTGCGTGCGTGTGTTGCGTGCGTGCGTGTGTTGCGTGCGTGCGTGTGTTGCGTGCGTGCGTGTGTTGCGTGCGTGCGTGTGTTGCGTGCGTGCGTGCGTGTGTTGCGTGCGTGCGTGTGTTGCGTGCGTGCGTGTGTTGCGTGCGTGCGTGTGTTGCGTGCGTGCGTGTGTTGCGTGCGTGCGTGTGTTGCGTGCGTGCGTGTGTTGCGTGCGTGCGTGTGTTGCGTGCGTGCGTGTGTGCGTGTGCGTGCGTGCGTGTGTTGCGTGCGTGCGTGTGTTGCGTGCGTGCGTGTGTTGCGTGCGTGCGTGTGTTGCGTGCGTGCGTGTGTTGCGTGCGTGCGTGTGTTGCGTGCGTGCGTGCGTGCGTGCGTGTGTTGCGTGCGTGCGTGTGTTGCGTGCGTGCGTGTGTTGCGTGCGTGCGTGTGTTGCGTGCGTGCGTGTGTTGCGTGCGTGCGTGGTGCGTGTGTTGCGTGCGTGCGTGTGTTGCGTGCGTGCGTGCGTGTGTTGCGTGCGTGCGTGTGTTGCGTGCGTGCGTGTGTTGCGTGTGTTTGCGTGCGTGCGTGCGTGCGTGTGTTGCGTGCGTGCGTGTGTTGCGTGCGTGCGTGTGTTGCGTGCGTGCGTGTGTTGCGTGCGTGCGTGTGTTGCGTGCGTGCGTGTGTTGCGTGCGTGCGTGTGTTGCGTGCGTGCGTGCGTTGTGCGTGCGTGCGTGTGTTGCGTGCGTGCGTGTGTTGCGTGCGTGCGTGTGTTGCGTGCGTGCGTGTGTTGCGTGCGTGCGTGTGTTGCGTGCGTGCGTGTGTGCGTGCGTGCGTGTGTTGCGTGCGTGCGTGTGTTGCGTGCGTGCGTGTGTTGCGTGCGTGCGTGTGTTGCGTGCGTGCGTGTGTTGCGTGCGTGCGTGTGTTGCGTGCGTGCGTGTGTTGCGTGCGTGCGTGCGTGTGTTGCGTGCGTGCGTGTGTTGCGTGCGTGCGTGTGTTGCGTGCGTGCGTGTGTTGCGTGCGTGCGTGTGTTGCGTGCGTGCGTGTGTTGCGTGCGTGCGTGCGTGCGTGTGTTGCGTGCGTGCGTGTGTTGCGTGCGTGCGTGTGTTGCGTGCGTGCGTGTGTTGCGTGCGTGCGTGTGTTGCGTGCGTGCGTGTGTTGCGTGCGTGCGTGTGTTGCGTGCGTGCGTGTGTTGCGTGCGTGCGTGTGTTGCGTGCGTGCGTGTGTTGCGTGCGTGCGTGTGTTGCGTGCGTGCGTGCGTGTGTTGCGTGCGTGCGTGTGTTGCGTGCGTGCGTGTGTTGCGTGCGTGCGTGTGTTGCGTGCGTGCGTGTGTTGCGTGCGTGCGTGTGTTGCGTGCGTGCGTGCGTGTGTTGCGTGCGTGCGTGTGTTGCGTGCGTGCGTGTGTTGCGTGCGTGCGTGTGTTGCGTGCGTGCGTGTGTTGCGTGCGTGCGTGTGTTGCGTGCGTGCGTGCGTGTGTTGCGTGTGCGCGTGTGTTGCGTGCGTGCGTGTGTTGCGTGCGTGCGTGTGTTGCGTGCGTGCGTGTGTTGCGTGCGTGCGTGCGTGTGTTGCGTGCGTGCGTGTGTTGCGTGCGTGCGTGTGTTGCGTGCGTGCGTGTGTTGCGTGCGTGCGTGTGTTGCGTGCGTGCGTGTGTGCGTGCGTGCGTGCGTGTGTTGCGTGCGTGCGTGTGTTGCGTGCGTGCGTGTGTTGCGTGCGTGCGTGTGTTGCGTGCGTGCGTGTGTTGCGTGCGTGCGTGTGTTGCGTGCGTGCGTGTGTTGCGTGCGTGCGTGTGTTGCGTGCGTGCATGCGTTGCGTGCGTGTGTTGCGTGCGTGCGTGCGTTGTTGCGTGCGTGCGTGCGTGTTGCGTTGCGTGCGTGCGTGTGTTGCGTGCGTGCGTGTGTTGCGTGCGTGCGTGTGTGTGCGTGCGTGTGTTGCGTGCGTGCGTGCGGTGTTTGCGTGCGTGCGTGTGTTGCGTGCGTGCGTGTGTTGCGTGCGTGCGTGTGTTGCGTGCGTGCGTGCGTTGCGTGCGTGCGTGTGTTGCGTGCGTGCGTGTGTTGCGTGCGTGCGTGCGTTGCGTGCGTGCGTGCGTGCGTTGTGTGCGTGCGTGCGTGTGTTGCGTGCGTGCGTGTGTTGCGTGCGTGCGTGTGTTGCGTGTGTGCGTGTGTTGCGTGCGTGCGTGTGTTGCGTGCGTGCGTGTGTTGCGTGCGTGCGTGTGTTGCGTGCGTGCGTGCGTGTTGTGCGTGCGTGCGTGTGTTGCGTGCGTGCGTGTGTTGCGTGCGTGCGTGCGTGCGTTGCGTGCGTGCGTGCGTGCGTGCGTGTGTTGCGTGCGTGCGTGTGTTGCGTGCGTGCGTGCGTGTGTTGCGTGCGTGCGTGTGTTGCGTGCGTGCGTGTGTTGCGTGCGTGCGTGTGTTGCGTGCGTGCGTGTGTTGCGTGCGTGCGTGTGTTGCGTGCGTGCGTGTGTTGCGTGCGTGCGTGTGTTGCGTGCGTGCGTGTGTTGCGTGCGTGCGTGTGTTGCGTGTGTTGCGTGCGTGCGTGCGTGCGTGCGTGTGTGTTGCGTGCGTGCGTGTGTGCGTGCGTGCGTGTGTTGCGTGCGTGCGTGTGTTGCGTGCGTGCGTGTGTTGCGTGCGTGCGTGTGTTGCGTGCGTGCGTGTGTTGCGTGCGTGCGTGTGTTGCGTGCGTGCGTGTGTTGCGTGCGTGCGTGCGTGTTTGCGTGCGTGCGTGTGTTGCGTGCGTGCGTTGTTGCGTGCGTGCGTGTGTTGCGTGCGTGCGTGTGTTGCGTGCGTGCGTGTGTTGCGTGCGTGCGTGTGTTGCGTGCGTGCGTGTGTTGCGTGCGTGCGTGTGTGTTGCGTGCGTGCGTGTGTTGCGTGCGTGCGTGTGTGTGCGTGCGTGCGTGTGTTGCGTGCGTGCGTGTGTTGCGTGCGTGCGTGTGTTGCGTGCGTGCGTGTGTTGCGTGCGTGCGTGTGTTGCGTGCGTGCGTGCGTTGCGTGCGTGCGTGTTGCGTGCGTGCGTGTGTTGCGTGCGTGCGTGCGTTGCGTGCGTGCGTGCGTTGCGTGCGTGCGTGTGTTGCGTGCGTGCGTGTGTTTTGCGTGCGTGCGTGTGTTGCGTGCGTGCGTGTGTTGCGTGCGTGCGTGTGTTGCGTGCGTGCGTGTGTTGCGTGCGTGCGTGTGTTGCGTGCGTGCGTGTGTTGCGTGCGTGCGTGCGTGTGTTGCGTGCGTGCGTGTGTTGCGTGCGTGCGTGTGTTGCGTGCGTGCGTGTGTTGCGTGCGTGCGTGTGTTGCGTGCGTGCGTGTGTTGCGTGCGTGCGTGTGTTGCGTGCGTGCGTGTGTTGCGTGCGTGCGTGTGTGTTGCGTGCGTGCGTGTGTTGCGTGCGTGCGTGTGTTGCGTGCGTGCGTGTGTTGCGTGCGTGCGTGTGTTGCGTGCGTGCGTGTGTTGCGTGCGTGCGTGTGTTGCGTGCGTGCGTGTGTTGCGTGCGTGCGTGTGTTGCGTGCGTGCGTGTGTTGCGTGCGTGCGTGTGTTGCGTGCGTGCGTGTGTTGCGTGCGTGCGTGTGTTGCGTGCGTGCGTGTGTTGCGTGCGTGCGTGTGTTGCGTGCGTGCGTGTGTTGCGTGCGTGCGTGTGTTGCGTGCGTGCGTGTGTTGCGTGCGTGCGTGTGTTGCGTGCGTGCGTGCGTGTGTTGCGTGCGTGCGTGTGTTGCGTGCGTGCGTGTGTTGCGTGCGTGCGTGTGTGTTGCGTGCGTGCGTGTGTTGCGTGCGTGCGTGTGTTGCGTGCGTGCGTGCGTGTGTTGCGTGCGTGCGTGTGTTGCGTGCGTGCGTGTGTTGCGTGCGTGCGTGTGTTGCGTGCGTGCGTGTGTTGCGTGCGTGCGTGTGTTGCGTGCGTGCGTGTGTTGCGTGCGTGCGTGTGTTGCGTGCGTGCGTGCGTGCGTGCGTGCGTGCGTTGCGTGCGTGCGTGCGTGCGTGCGTGTGTTGCGTGCGTGCGTGTGTTGCGTGCGTGCGTGTGTTGCGTGCGTGCGTGTGTTGCGTGCGTGCGTGTGTTGCGTGCGTGCGTGTGTGTGTTGCGTGCGTGTGTTGCGTGCGTGCGTGCGTGTTTGTGTTGCGTGTGTGCGTGCGTGCGTTGCGTGTGTTGCGTGCGTGCGTGTGTTGCGTGCGTGCGTGTGTTGCGTGCGTGCGTGTGTTTGCGTGCGTGCGTGTGTTGCGTGCGTGCGTGTGTTGCGTGCGTGCGTGTGTTTGCGTGCGTGCGTGTGTTGCGTGCGTGCGTGCGTTGCGTGCGTGCGTGTGTTGCGTGCGTGCGTGTGTTGCGTGCGTGCGTGTGTTGTGTGCGTGCGTGCGTGTGTTGCGTGCGTGCGTGTGTTGCGTGCGTGCGTGTGTTGCGTGCGTGCGTGCGTGTGTTGCGTGCGTGCGTGTGTTGCGTGCGTGCGTGTGTTGCGTGCGTGCGTGCGTGCGTTGCGTGCGTGCGTGTGTTGCGTGCGTGCGTGTGTTGCGTGCGTGCGTGTGTTGCGTGCGTGCGTGTGTTGCGTGCGTGCGTGCGTTGCGTGCGTGCGTGTGTTGCGTGCGTGCGTGTGTTGCGTGCGTGCGTGTGTTGCGTGCGTGCGTGTGTTGCGTGCGTGCGTGTGTTGCGTGCGTGCGTGTGTTGCGTGCGTGCGTGCGTGTGTTGCGTGCGTGCGTGTGTTGCGTGCGTGCGTGTGTTGCGTGCGTGCGTGTGTTGCGTGCGTGCGTGTGTTGCGTGCGTGCGTGTGTTGCGTGCGTGCGTGTGTGTGCGTGCGTGCGTGTGTTGCGTGCGTGCGTGTGTTGCGTGCGTGCGTGTGTTGCGTGCGTGCGTGTGTTGCGTGCGTGCGTGTGTTGCGTGCGTGCGTGCGTGCGTGCGTGTGTTGCGTGCGTGCGTGTGTTGCGTGCGTGCGTGTTGCGTGTTGTGTTGCGTGCGTGCGTGTGTTGCGTGCGTGCGTGTGTTGCGTGCGTGCGTGCGTGTGTTGCGTGCGTGCGTGCGTGTGTGCGTGCGTGCGTGTGTGCGTGCGTGCGTGTGTTGCGTGCGTGCGTGTGTGTGTTGCGTGCGTGCGTGTGTTGCGTGCGTGCGTGTGTTGCGTGCGTGCGTGTGTTGCGTGCGTGCGTGTGTTGCGTGCGTGCGTGTGTTGCGTGCGTGCGTGTGTTGCGTGCGTGCGTGTGTTGCGTGCGTGCGTGTGTTGCGTGCGTGCGTGTGTGTTGCGTGCGTGCGTGCGTGTGTTGCGTGCGTGCGTGTGTTGCGTGCGTGCGTGTGTTGCGTGCGTGCGTGTGTTGCGTGCGTGCGTGTGTTTGCGTGCGTGCGTGTGTTGCGTGCGTGCGTGTGCGTGTGTTGTGCGTGCGTGCGTGTGTTGCGTGCGTGCGTGTGTTGCGTGCGTGCGTGTGTTGCGTGCGTGCGTGTGTTGCGTGCGTGCGTGTGTTGCGTGCGTGCGTGGTTGTGTGCGTGCGTGCGTGTGTTGCGTGCGTGCGTGTGTTGCGTGCGTGCGTGTGTTGCGTGCGTGCGTGTGTTGCGTGCGTGCGTGTGTTGCGTGCGTGCGTGTGTGTTGCGTGCGTGCGTGTGTTGCGTGCGTGCGTGTGTTGCGTGCGTGCGTGTGTTGCGTGCGTGCGTGTGTTGCGTGCGTGCGTGTGTTGCGTGCGTGCGTGTGTTGCGTGCGTGCGTGTGTTTGCGTGCGTGCGTGTGTTGCGTGCGTGCGTGTGTTGCGTGCGTGCGTGTGTTGCGTGCGTGCGTGTGTTGCGTGCGTGCGTGTGTGCGTGCGTTGTGCGTGCGTGTGTTGCGTGCGTGCGTGTGTTGCGTGCGTGCGTGTGTTGCGTGCGTGCGTGTGTTGTGTGCGTGCGTGCGTGTGTTGCGTGCGTGCGTGTGTTGCGTGCGTGCGTGTGTTGCGTGCGTGCGTGTGTTGCGTGCGTGCGTGTGTTGCGTGCGTGCGTGTGTTGCGTGCGTGCGTGTGTTGCGTGCGTGCGTGTGTTGCGTGCGTGCGTGCGTGTGTTGCGTGCGTGCGTGTGTTGCGTGCGTGCGTGTGTTGCGTGCGTGCGTGTGTTGCGTGCGTGCGTGTGTTGCGTGCGTGCGTGTGTTGCGTGCGTGCGTGTGTTGCGTGCGTGCGTGTGTTGCGTGCGTGCGTGTGTTGCGTGCGTGCGTGCGTGTGTTGCGTGCGTGCGTGTGTTGCGTGCGTGCGTGTGTTGCGTGCGTGCGTGTGTTGCGTGCGTGCGTGCGTGCGTGCGTGTGTTGCGTGCGTGCGTGTGTGTTGCGTGCGTGCGTGTGTTGCGTGCGTGCGTGTGTTGCGTGCGTGCGTGTGTTGCGTGCGTGCGTGTGTTGCGTGCGTGCGTGTGTTGCGTGCGTGTGCGTGTGTGCGTGCGTGCGTGTGTTGCGTGCGTGCGTGTGTTGCGTGCGTGCGTGTGTTGCGTGCGTGCGTGTGTTGCGTGCGTGCGTGTGTTGCGTGCGTGCGTGCGTGTGTTGCGTGCGTGCGTGTGTTGCGTGCGTGCGTGTGTTGCGTGCGTGCGTGTGTTGCGTGCGTGCGTGCGTGTTGCGTGCGTGCGTGTGTTGCGTGCGTGCGTGTGTTTGCGTGCGTGCGTGTGTTGCGTGCGTGCGTGTGTTGCGTGCGTGCGTGTGTTGCGTGCGTGCGTGTGTTGCGTGCGTGCGTGTGTTGCGTGCGTGCGTGTGTTGCGTGCGTGCGTGTGTTGCGTGCGTGCGTGTGTTGCGTGCGTGCGTGTGTTGCGTGCGTGCGTGCGTGCGTGCGTGCGTGTGTTGCGTGCGTGCGTGTGTTGCGTGCGTGCGTGTGTTGCGTGCGTGCGTGTGTTGCGTGCGTGCGTGTGTTGCGTGCGTGCGTGTGTTGCGTGCGTGCGTGCGTTGTGCGTGCGTGCGTGTGTTGCGTGCGTGCGTGTGTTGCGTGCGTGCGTGTGTTGCGTGCGTGCGTGCGTGTGTGCGTGCGTGCGTGTGTTGCGTGCGTGCGTGTGTTGCGTGCGTGCGTGTGTTGCGTGCGTGCGTGTGTTGCGTGCGTGCGTGTGTTGCGTGCGTGCGTGCGTTGCGTGCGTGCGTGTGTTGCGTGCGTGCGTGTGTTGCGTGCGTGCGTGTGTTGCGTGCGTGCGTGTGTTGCGTGCGTGCGTGTGTTGCGTGCGTGCGTGTGTTGCGTGCGTGCGTGTGTTGCGTGCGTGCGTGTGTTGCGTGCGTGCGTGTGTTGCGTGCGTGCGTGTGTTGCGTGCGTGCGTGTGTTGCGTGCGTGCGTGTGTTGCGTGCGTGCGTGTGTTGCGTGCGTGCGTGTGTTGTTGCGTGCGTGCGTGTGTTGCGTGCGTGCGTGTGTTGCGTGCGTGCGTGTGTTGCGTGCGTGCGTGTGTTGCGTGCGTGCGTGTGTTGCGTGCGTGCGTGTGTTGCGTGCGTGCGTGTGTTGCGTGCGTGCGTGTGTTGCGTGCGTGCGTGTGTTGCGTGCGTGCGTGTGTTGCGTGCGTGCGTGTGTTGCGTGCGTGCGTGCGTGTGTTGCGTGCGTTGCGTGCGTGCGTGCGTGTGTTGCGTGCGTGCGTGTGTTGCGTGCGTGCGTGTGTTGCGTGCGTGCGTGTGTTGTGCGTGCGTGTGTTGCGTGCGTGCGTGTGTTGCGTGCGTGCGTGTGTTGCGTGCGTGCGTGTGTGTTGCGTGCGTGCGTGTGTTGCGTGCGTGCGTGTGTTGCGTGCGTGCGTGTGTTGCGTGCGTGCGTGTGTTGCGTGCGTGCGTGTGTTGCGTGCGTGCGTGTGTTGCGTGCGTGCGTGTGTTGCGTGCGTGCGTGCGTGTGTTGCGTGCGTGCGTGTGTGCGTGCGTGCGTGCGTGCGTGTGTTGCGTGCGTGCGTGTGTTGCGTGCGTGCGTGTGTTGCGTGCGTGCGTGTGTTGCGTGCGTGCGTGTGTTGCGTGCGTGCGTGTGTTGCGTGCGTGCGTGTGTTGCGTGCGTGCGTGTGTTGCGTGCGTGCGTGTGTTGCGTGCGTGCGTGCGTGTGTTGCGTGCGTGCGTGCGTTGCGTGCGTGCGTGTGTTGCGTGCGTGCGTGTGTTGCGTGCGTGTGCGTGCGTGCGTGCGTGCGTGTGCGTGCGTGCGTGGTGTGTTGCGTGCGTGCGTGTGTTGCGTGCGTGCGTGTGTTGCGTGCGTGCGTGTGTTGCGTGCGTGCGTGTGTTGCGTGCGTGCGTGTGTTGCGTGCGTGCGTGTGTTGCGTGCGTGCGTGTGTTGCGTGCGTGCGTGCGTGTGTTGCGTGCGTGCGTGTGTTGCGTGCGTGCGTGTGTTGCGTGCGTGCGTGTGTTGCGTGCGTGCGTGTGTTGCGTGCGTGCGTGTGTTGTGCGTGCGTGTGTTGCGTGCGTGCGTGTGTTGCGTGCGTGCGTGTGTTGCGTGCGTGCGTGTGTGTTGCGTGCGTGCGTGTGTTGCGTGCGTGCGTGTGTTGCGTGCGTGCGTGTGTTGCGTGCGTGCGTGCGTGTGTTGCGTGCGTGCGTGTGTTGCGTGCGTGCGTGTGTTGCGTGCGTGCGTGTGTTGCGTGCGTGCGTGTGTTGCGTGCGTGCGTGTGTTGCGTGCGTGCGTGCGTGTGTGTTGCGTGCGTGCGTGTGTTGCGTGCGTGCGTGTGTTGCGTGCGTGCGTGTGTTGCGTGCGTGCGTGTGTTGCGTGCGTGTGTGTGTGTTGCGTGCGTGCGTGTGTTGCGTGCGTGCGTGTGTGCGTTGCGTGCGTGCGTGTGTTGCGTGCGTGCGTGTGTTGCGTGCGTGCGTGTGTTGCGTGCGTGCGTGTGTTGCGTGCGTGCGTGTGTTTGCGTGCGTGCGTGTGTTGCGTGCGTGCGTGTGTTGCGTGCGTGCGTGTGTTGCGTGCGTGCGTGTTTGCGTGCGTGCGTGTGTTGCGTGCGTGCGTGTGTTGCGTGCGTGCGTGTGTTGCGTGCGTGCGTGTGTTGCGTGCGTGCGTGTGTTGCGTGCGTGCGTGTGTTGCGTGCGTGCGTGTGTTGCGTGCGTGCGTGTGTTGCGTGCGTGCGTGCGTGCGTGCGTGTGTGCGTGCGTGCGTGTGTTGCGTGCGTGCGTGTGTTGCGTGCGTGCGTGTGTTGCGTGCGTGCGTGTGTTGCGTGCGTGCGTGTGTTGCGTGCGTGCGTGCGTGTGTTGCGTGCGTGCGTGTGTTGCGTGCGTGCGTGTGTTGCGTGCGTGCGTGTGTTGCGTGCGTGCGTGTGTTGCGTGCGTGCGTGCGTTGCTGTGCGTGTGTTGCGTGCGTGCGTGCGTGTGTTGCGTGCGTGCGTGTGTTGCGTGCGTGCGTGTGTTGCGTGCGTGCGTGTGTTGCGTGCGTGCGTGTGTTGCGTGCGTGCGTGTGTTGCGTGCGTGCGTGTGTTGCGTGCGTGCGTGTGTTGCGTGCGTGCGTGTGTTGCGTGCGTGCGTGTGTTGCGTGCGTGCGTGTGTTGCGTGCGTGCGTGTGTTGCGTGTGCGTTGCGTGCGTGCGTGTGTTGCGTGCGTGCGTGTGTTGCGTGCGTGCGTGTGTTGCGTGCGTGCGTGTGTTGCGTGCGTGCGTGTGTTGCGTGCGTGCGTGTGTTGCGTGCGTGCGTGCGTGTTGTGTTGCGTGCGTGCGTGTGTTGCGTGCGTGCGTGTGTTGCGTGCGTGCGTGTGTGTTGCGTGCGTGCGTGTGTTGCGTGCGTGCGTGTGTTGCGTGCGTGCGTGCGTGTGTTGCGTGCGTGCGTGTGTTGCGTGCGTGCGTGTGTTGCGTGCGTGCGTGTGTTGCGTGCGTGCGTGTGTTGCGTGCGTGCGTGTGTTGCGTGCGTGCGTGTGTTGCGTGCGTGCGTGTGTTGCGTGCGTGCGTGCGTGTTGCGTTGCGTTGCGTGCGTGTGTTGCGTGCGTGCGTGTGTTGCGTGCGTGCGTGTGTTGCGTGCGTGCGTGTGTTGCGTGCGTGCGTGTGTTGCGTGTTGTTGCGTGCGTGCGTGTGTTGCGTGCGTGCGTGCGTGTGTTGCGTGCGTGCGTGTGTTGCGTGCGTGCGTGTGTTGCGTGCGTGCGTGTGTTGCGTGCGTGCGTGTGTTGCGTGCGTGCGTGTGTGTTGCGTGCGTGCGTGTGTTGCGTGCGTTGCGTGCGTGCGTGTGTTGCGTGCGTGCGTGTGTTGCGTGCGTGCGTGTGTTGCGTGCGTGCGTGTGTTGCGTGCGTGCGTGTGTTGCGTGCGTGCGTGTGTTGCGTGCGTGCGTGTGTTGCGTGCGTGCGTGTGTTGCGTGCGTGCGTGTGTTGCGTGCGTGCGTGTGTTGCGTTGCGTGCGTGCGTGTGTGCGTGCGTGCGTGTGTTGCGTGCGTGCGTGTGTTGCGTGCGTGCGTGTGTTGCGTGCGTGCGTGTGTTGCGTGCGTGCGTGTGTTGCGTGCGTGCGTGCGTGTGTTGCGTGCGTGCGTGTGTTGCGTGCGTGCGTGTGTTGCGTGCGTGCGTGTGTTGCGTGCGTGCGTGTGTTGCGTGCGTGCGTGTGTTGCGTGCGTGTGTGCGTGCGTTGCGTGTGTTGCGTGCGTGCGTGTGTTGCGTGCGTGCGTGCGTGTGTTGCGTGCGTGCGTGTGTTGCGTGCGTGCGTGTGTTGCGTGCGTGCGTGTGTTGCGTGCGTGCGTGTGTTGCGTGCGTGCGTGTGTTGCGTGCGTGCGTGTGTTGCGTGCGTGCGTGTGTTTGCGTGCGTGCGTGCGTGTGTTGCGTGCGTGCGTGTGTTGCGTGCGTGCGTGCGTGTGTTGCGTGCGTGCGTGTGTTGCGTGCGTGCGTGTGTTGCGTGCGTGCGTGTGTTGCGTGCGTGCGTGTGTTGCGTGCGTGCGTGTGTTGCGTGCGTGCGTGTGTTTGCGTGCGTGCGTGTGTTGCGTGCGTGCGTGTGTTGCGTGCGTGCGTGTGTTGCGTGCGTGCGTGTGTTGCGTGCGTGCGTGTGTTGCGTGCGTGCGTGTGTGTGCGTGCGTGCGTGCGTGCGTGCGTTGCGTGCGTGCGTGCGTGCGTGTGTTGCGTGCGTGCGTGTGTTGCGTGCGTGCGTGTGTTGCGTGCGTGCGTGCGTGTGTTGCGTGCGTGCGTGTGTGTTGCGTGCGTGCGTGTGTTGCGTGCGTGCGTGTGTTGCGTGCGTGTGTGTTGCGTGCGTGCGTGTGTGCGTGCGTGCGTGTGTTGCGTGCGTGCGTGTGTTGCGTGCGTGCGTGTGTTGCGTGCGTGCGTGTGTTGCGTGCGTGCGTGCGTGTGTGCGTGCGTGCGTGTGTTGCGTGCGTGCGTGTGTTGCGTGCGTGCGTGTGTTGCGTGCGTGCGTGCGTGTGTGCGTGCGTGCGTGTGTTGCGTGCGTGCGTGTGTTGCGTGCGTGCGTGTGTTGCGTGCGTGCGTGTGTTGCGTGCGTGCGTGTGTTGCGTGCGTGCGTGTGTTGCGTGCGTGCGTGCGTGTGTTGCGTGCGTGCGTGTGTTGCGTGCGTGCGTGTGTTGCGTGCGTGCGTGTGTTGCGTGCGTGCGTGCGTGTGTGCGTGCGTGCGTGTGTTGCGTGCGTGCGTGTGTTGCGTGCGTGCGTGTGTTGCGTGCGTGCGTGTGTTGCGTGCGTGCGTGTGTGTTGCGTGCGTGCGTGTGTTGCGTGCGTGCGTGTGTTGCGTGCGTGCGTGTGTTGCGTGCGTGCGTGTGTTGCGTGCGTGCGTGTGTTGCGTGCGTGCGTGTGTTGCGTGCGTGCGTGTGTTGCGTGCGTGCGTGTGTTGCGTGCGTGCGTGTGTTGCGTGCGTGCGTGTGTTGCGTGCGTGCGTGTGTTGCGTGCGTGCGTGTGTTGCGTGCGTGCGTGTGTTGCGTGCGTGCGTGTGTTGCGTGCGTGCGTGTGTTGCGTGCGTGCGTGCGTGTGTTGCGTGCGTGCGTGTGTTGCGTGCGTGCGTGTGTTGCGTGCGTGCGTGTGTTGCGTGCGTGCGTGTGTTGCGTGCGTGCGTGTGTTGCGTGCGTGCGTGTGTTGCGTGCGTGCGTGTGTTGCGTGCGTGCGTGTGTTGCGTGCGTGCGTGTGTTGCGTGCGTGCGTGTGTTGCGTGCGTGCGTGTGTTGCGTGCGTGCGTGCGTTGCGTGCGTGCGTGTGTTGCGTGCGTGCGTGTGTTGCGTGCGTGCGTGTGTTGCGTGCGTGCGTGTGTTGCGTGCGTGCGTGTGTTGCGTGCGTGCGTGTGTTGCGTGCGTGCGTGTGTGTTGCGTGCGTGCGTGTGTTGCGTGCGTGCGTGTGTTGCGTGCGTGCGTGTGTTGCGTGCGTGCGTGTGTTGCGTGCGTGCGTGTGTTGCGTGCGTGCGTGTGTTGCGTGCGTGCGTGTGTTGCGTGCGTGCGTGTGTTGCGTGCGTGCGTGTGTTGCGTGCGTGCGTGTGTTGCGTGCGTGCGTGTGTTGCGTGCGTGCGTGTGTTGCGTGCGTGCGTGTGTTGCGTGCGTGCGTGTGTTGCGTGCGTGCGTGTGTTGCGTGCGTGCGTGTGTTGCGTGCGTGCGTGTGTTGCGTGCGTGCGTGTGTTGCGTGCGTGCGTGTGTTGCGTGCGTGCGTGTGTTGCGTGCGTGCGTGTGCGTGCGTGCGTGTGTTGCGTGCGTGCGTGTGTTGCGTGCGTGCGTGTGTGTTGCGTGCGTGCGTGTGTTGCGTGCGTGCGTGTGTTGCGTGCGTGCGTGCGTGTGTTGCGTGCGTGCGTGTGTTGCGTGCGTGCGTGTGTTGCGTGCGTGCGTGTGTTGCGTGCGTGCGTGTGTTGCGTGCGTGCGTGTGTTGCGTGCGTGCGTGTGTTGCGTGCGTGCGTGTGTTGCGTGCGTGCGTGTGTTGCGTGCGTGCGTGTGTTGCGTGCGTGCGTGTGTTGCGTGCGTGCGTGTGTTGCGTGCGTGCGTGTGTTGCGTGCGTGCGTGCGTGTGTTGCGTGCGTGCGTGTGTTGCGTGCGTGCGTGTGTGCGTGCGTGCGTGTGTTGCGTGCGTGCGTGTGTTGCGTGCGTGCGTGTGTTGCGTGCGTGCGTGCGTGTGTTGCGTGCGTGCGTGTGTTGCGTGCGTGCGTGTGTTGCGTGCGTGCGTGTGTTGCGTGCGTGCGTGTGTTGCGTGCGTGCGTGTGTTGCGTGCGTGCGTGCGTGTGTTGCGTGCGTGCGTGTGTTGCGTGCGTGCGTGTGTTGCGTGCGTGCGTGTGTTGCGTGCGTGCGTGTGTTGCGTGCGTGCGTGTGTGTTGCGTGCGTGCGTGTGTTGCGTGCGTGCGTGTGTTGCGTGCGTGCGTGCGTGTGTTGCGTGCGTGCGTGTGTTGCGTGCGTGCGTGCGTGTGTGCGTGCGTGCGTGTGTTGCGTGCGTGCGTGTGTTGCGTGCGTGCGTGCGTGCGTGTGTGTGTTGCGTGCGTGTGTTTGCGTGCGTGCGTGTGTTGTGCGTGCGTGCGTGTGTTGCGTGCGTGCGTGTGTGTGTTGTGCGTGCGTGTGTTGCGTGCGTGCGTGTGTTGCGTGCGTGCGTGTGTTGCGTGCGTGCGTGTGTTGCGTGCGTGCGTGTGTTGCGTGCGTGCGTGTGTGTGTTGCGTGCGTGCGTGTGTTGCGTGCGTTGCGTGCGTGCGTGTTGCGTGCGTGCGTGTGTTGCGTGCGTGCGTGTGTGTTGCGTGCGTGCGTGTGTTGCGTGCGTGTGTGTGTTGCGTGCGTGCGTGCGTGTGTTGCGTGCGTGCGTGTGTTGCGTGCGTGCGTGTGTTGCGTGCGTGCGTGTGTTGCGTGCGTGCGTGTGTTGCGTGCGTGCGTGTGTTGCGTGCGTGCGTGTGTTGCGTGCGTGCGTGTGTTGCGTGCGTGCGTGTGTTGCGTGCGTGCGTGTGTTGCGTGCGTGCGTGTGTTGCGTGCGTGCGTGCGTGTGTTGCGTGCGTGCGTGTGTTGCGTGCGTGCGTGTGTTGCGTGCGTGCGTGTGTTGCGTGCGTGCGTGCGTGTGTTGCGTGCGTGCGTGTGTTGCGTGCGTGCGTGTGTTGCGTGCGTGCGTGTGTTGCGTGCGTGCGTGTGTTGCGTGCGTGCGTGTGTTGCGTGCGTGCGTGTGTTGCGTGTGCGTGCGTGCGTGTGTTGCGTGCGTGCGTGTGTTGCGTGCGTGCGTGTGTTGCGTGCGTGCGTGTGTTGCGTGCGTGCGTGTGTTGCGTGCGTGCGTGTGTTGCGTGCGTGCGTGTGTTGTTGCGTGCGTGCGTGCGTGTTGCGTGCGTGCGTGTGTTGCGTGCGTGCGTGTGTTGCGTGCGTGCGTGTGTTGCGTGCGTGCGTGTGTTGCGTGCGTGCGTGTGTTGCGTGCGTGCGTGTGTTGCGTGCGTGTTGCGTGCGTGCGTTGCGTGCGTGCGTGTGTTGCGTGCGTGCGTGTGTTGCGTGCGTGCGTGTGTTGCGTGCGTGCGTGTGTTGCGTGCGTGCGTGTGTGTGTTGCGTGCGTGCGTGCGTGTTTGCGTGCGTGCGTGTTGCGTGCGTGCGTGTGTTGCGTGCGTGCGTGTGTGTGCGTGCGTGCGTGTGTTGCGTGCGTGCGTGTGTTGCGTGCGTGCGTGTGTTGCGTGCGTGCGTGTGTTGCGTGCGTGCGTGTGTTGCGTGCGTGCGTGTGTTGCGTGCGTGCGTGTTGTTGCGTGCGTGCGTGTGTTGCGTGCGTGCGTGTGTTGCGTGCGTGCGTGTGTTTGCGTGCGTGCGTGTGTTGCGTGCGTGCGTGTGTTGCGTGCGTGCGTGTGTTGCGTGCGTGCGTGTGTTGCGTGCGTGCGTGTGTTGCGTGCGTGCGTGTGTTGCGTGCGTGCGTGTGTTGCGTGCGTGCGTGTGTTGCGTGCGTGCGTGTGTTGCGTGCGTGCGTGTGTTGCGTGCGTGCGTGTGTTGTGTGCGTGCGTGCGTGTGTTGCGTGCGTGCGTGCGTGCGTGTGTTGCGTGCGTGCGTGTGTTGCGTGCGTGCGTGTGTTGCGTGCGTGCGTGTGTTGCGTGCGTGCGTGTGTTGCGTGCGTGCGTGTGTGCGTGCGTGCGTGCGTGTGTTGCGTGCGTGCGTGTGTTGCGTGCGTGCGTGTGTTGCGTGCGTGCGTGTGTTGCGTGCGTGCGTGTGTTGCGTGCGTGCGTGTGTTGCGTGCGTGCGTGTGTGTTGCGTGCGTGCGTGTGTTGCGTGCGTGCGTGTGTTGCGTGCGTGCGTGTGTTGCGTGCGTGCGTGTGTTGCGTGCGTGCGTGTGTTGCGTGCGTGCGTGTGTTGCGTGCGTGCGTGTGTTGCGTGCGTGCGTGTGTTGCGTGCGTGCGTGTGTTGCGTGCGTGCGTGTGTTGCGTGCGTGCGTGTGTTGCGTGCGTGCGTGCGTGCGTGCGTGTGTTGCGTGCGTGCGTGTGTTGCGTGCGTGCGTGTGTTGCGTGCGTGCGTGTGTTGCGTGCGTGCGTGTGTTGCGTGCGTGCGTGTGTTGCGTGCGTGCGTGTGTGTGCGTGCGTGCGTGTGTTGCGTGCGTGCGTGTGTTGCGTGCGTGCGTGTTGTTGCGTGTGCGTGCGTGTGTTGTGTGCGTGCGTGTGTTGCGTTGCGTGCGTGCGTGTGTTGCGTGCGTGCGTGTGTTGCGTGCGTGCGTGCGTGTGTGCGTGCGTGCGTGTGTTGCGTGTGTGTGTTGCGTGCGTGCGTGTGTTGCGTGCGTGCGTGTGTTGTGTGTGCGTGCGTGCGTGCGTGCGTGTGTTGCGTGCGTGCGTGTGTTGCGTGCGTGCGTGTGTTGCGTGCGTGCGTGTGTTTGTGCGTGCGTGTGTTGCGTGCGTGCGTGCGTGTGTTGCGTGCGTGCGTGTGTTGCGTGCGTGCGTGTGTTGCGTGCGTGCGTGTGTTGCGTGCGTGCGTGTGTTGCGTGCGTGCGTGTGTTGCGTGCGTGCGTGTGTTGCGTGCGTGCGTGTGTTGCGTGCGTGCGTGTGTTGCGTGCGTGCGTGCGTGTGTTGCGTGCGTGCGTGCGTTGCGTGCGTGCGTGTGTTGCGTGCGTGCGTGTGTTGCGTGCGTGCGTGTGTGTTGCGTGCGTGCGTGCGTGCGTGTGTGCGTGCGTGCGTGTGTTGCGTGCGTGCGTGTGTTGCGTGCGTGCGTGTGTTGCGTGCGTGCGTGTGTTGCGTGCGTGCGTGTGTTGCGTGCGTGCGTGTGTTGCGTGCGTGCGTGTGTTGCGTGCGTGCGTGTGTTGCGTGCGTGCGTGTGTTGCGTGCGTGCGTGTGTTGCGTGCGTGCGTGTGTTGCGTGCGTGCGTGTGTTGCGTGCGTGCGTGTGTTGCGTGCGTGCGTGTGTTGCGTGCGTGCGTGCGTGTGTTGCGTGCGTGCGTGTGTTGCGTGCGTGTTGCGTGCGTGCGTGTGTTGCGTGCGTGCGTGTGTTGCGTGCGTGCGTGCGTGTGTTGCGTGCGTGCGTGTGTTGCGTGCGTGCGTGTGTTGCGTGCGTGCGTGTGTTGCGTGCGTGCGTGTGTTGCGTGCGTGCGTGTGTTGCGTGCGTGCGTGTGTTGCGTGCGTGCGTGTGTTGCGTGCGTGCGTGTGTTGCGTGCGTGCGTGTGTTGCGTGCGTGCGTGTGTTGCGTGCGTGCGTGTGTTGCGTGCGTGCGTGTGTTGCGTGCGTGCGTGTGTTGCGTGCGTGCGTGTGTTGCGTGCGTGCGTGTGTTGCGTGCGTGCGTGTGTTGCGTGCGTGCGTGTGTTGCGTGCGTGCGTGTGTTGCGTGCGTGCGTGTGTTGCGTGCGTGCGTGTGTTGCGTGCGTGCGTGCGTTGTGTGCGTGCGTGCGTGTGTTGCGTGCGTGCGTGTGTTGCGTGCGTGCGTGTGTTGCGTGCGTGCGTGTGTTGCGTGCGTGCGTGTGTTGCGTGCGTGCGTGTGTTGCGTGCGTGCGTGTGTTGCGTGCGTGCGTGTGTTGCGTGCGTGCGTGTGTTGCGTGCGTGCGTGTTGCGTGCGTGCGTGCGTGCGTGTGTTGCGTGCGTGCGTGTGTTGCGTGCGTGCGTGCGTGCGTGTGTTGCGTGCGTGCGTGTGTTGTGTTGCGTGCGTGCGTGTGTTGCGTGCGTGCGTGTGTTGCGTGCGTGCGTGTGTTGCGTGCGTGCGTGTGTTGCGTGCGTGCGTGTGTTGCGTGCGTGCGTGTGTTGCGTGCGTGCGTGTGTTGCGTGCGTGCGTGTGTTGCGTGCGTGCGTGTGTTGCGTGCGTGCGTGTGTTGCGTGCGTGCGTGTGTTGCGTGCGTGCGTGTGTTGCGTGCGTGCGTGTGTTGCGTGCGTGCGTGTGTTGCGTGCGTGCGTGTGTTGTGCGTGCGTGTGTTGCGTGCGTGCGTGTGTTGCGTGCGTGCGTGCGTGTGTTGCGTGCGTGCGTGTGTTGCGTGCGTGCGTGTGTTGCGTGCGTGCGTGTGTTGCGTGCGTGCGTGTGTTGCGTGCGTGCGTGTGTGCGTGCGTGCGTGTGTTGCGTGCGTGCGTGTGTTGCGTGCGTGCGTGTGTTGCGTGCGTGCGTGCGTGTGTGCGTGCGTGCGTGTGTTGCGTGTGTTGCGTGCGTGCGTGCGTGTGTTGCGTGCGTGCGTGTGTTGCGTGCGTGCGTGCGTGTGTTGCGTGCGTGCGTGTGTTGCGTGCGTGCGTGTGTTGCGTGCGTGCGTGTGTTGCGTGCGTGCGTGTGTTGCGTGCGTGCGTGTGTTGCGTGCGTGCGTGTGTTGCGTGCGTGCGTGTGTTGCGTGCGTGCGTGCGTGTGTTGCGTGCGTGCGTGTGTTGCGTGCGTGCGTGTGTTGCGTGCGTGCGTGTGTTGCGTGCGTGCGTGTGTTGCGTGCGTGCGTGTGTTGCGTGCGTGCGTGCGTGTGTGCGTGCGTGCGTGTGTTGCGTGCGTGCGTGTGTTGCGTGCGTGCGTGTGTTGCGTGCGTGCGTGTGTTGCGTGCGTGCGTGTGTTGCGTGCGTGCGTGCGTGTGTTGCGTGCGTGCGTGTGTTGCGTGCGTGCGTGTGTTGCGTGCGTGCGTGTGTTGCGTGCGTGCGTGTGTTGCGTGCGTGCGTGTGTTGCGTGCGTGCGTGCGTGTGCGTGTGTTGCGTGCGTGCGTGTGTTGCGTGCGTGCGTGTGTTGCGTGCGTGCGTGTGTTGCGTGCGTGCGTGTGTTGCGTGCGTGCGTGTGTTGCGTGCGTGCGTGCGTGTGTTGCGTGCGTGCGTGTGTTGCGTGCGTGCGTGTGTTGCGTGCGTGCGTGTGTTGCGTGCGTGCGTGTGTTGCGTGCGTGCGTGTGTTGCGTGCGTGCGTGTGTTGCGTGCGTGCGTGTGTTGCGTGCGTGCGTGTGTTGCGTGCGTGCGTGTGTTGCGTGCGTGTGTGTTGCGTGCGTGCGTGTGTTGCGTGCGTGCGTGTGTTGCGTGCGTGCGTGTGTTGCGTGCGTGCGTGTGTTGCGTGCGTGCGTGTGTTGCGTGCGTGCGTGTGTTGCGTGCGTGCGTGCGTGTGTTGCGTGCGTGCGTGTGTTGCGTGCGTGCGTGTGTTGCGTGCGTGCGTGTGTTGCGTGCGTGCGTGTGTTGCGTGCGTGCGTGTGTTGCGTGCGTGTGTTGCGTGTGTTGCGTGCGTGCGTGCGTGTGTTGCGTGCGTGTGTGTGTTGCGTGCGTGCGTGCGTGCGTGTGTTGCGTGCGTGCGTGCGTGTGTTGCGTGCGTGCGTGTGTGTTGCGTGCGTGCGTGTGTTGCGTGCGTGCGTGTGTTGCGTGCGTGCGTGTGTTGCGTGCGTGCGTGTGTTGCGTGCGTGCGTGTGTTGCGTGCGTGCGTGTGTTGCGTGCGTGCGTGTGTTGCGTGCGTGCGTGTGTTGCGTGCGTGCGTGTGTTGCGTGCGTGCGTGCGTGCGTGTGTTGCGTGCGTGCGTGTGTTGCGTGCGTGCGTGTGTTGCGTGCGTGTGTGTGTTGCGTGCGTGCGTGTGTTGCGTGCGTGCGTGCGTTGCGTGCGTGCGTGTGTTGCGTGCGTGCGTGTGTTGCGTGCGTGCGTGTGTTGCGTGCGTGCGTGTGTTGCGTGCGTGCGTGTGTTGCGTGCGTGCGTGTGTTGCGTGCGTGCGTGTGTTGCGTGCGTGCGTGTGTGCGTGTGTTGCGTGCGTGCGTGCGTGTGTGCGTTGCGTGCGTGTGTGTGTTGCGTGCGTGCGTGTGTTGCGTGCGTGCGTGTGTTGCGTGCGTGCGTGTGTTGCGTGCGTGCGTGTGTTGCGTGCGTGCGTGTGTTGCGTGCGTGCGTGTGTTGCGTGCGTGCGTGTGTTGCGTGCGTGCGTGTGTTGCGTGCGTGCGTGTGTTGCGTGCGTGCGTGTGTTGCGTGCGTGCGTGTGTTGCGTGCGTGCGTGTGTTGCGTGCGTGCGTGTGTTGCGTGCGTGCGTGTGTTGCGTGCGTGCGTGTGTTGCGTGCGTGCGTGTGTTGCGTGCGTGCGTGTGTTGCGTGCGTGCGTGTGTTGCGTGCGTGTGTGTGTTGCGTGCGTGCGTGTGTTGCGTGCGTGCGTGTGTTGCGTGCGTGCGTGTGTTGCGTGCGTGCGTGTGTTGCGTGCGTGCGTGTGTTGCGTGCGTGCGTGTGTTGCGTGCGTGCGTGTGTTGCGTGCGTGCGTGTGTTGCGTGCGTGCGTGTGTTGCGTGCGTGCGTGCGTGTGTTGCGTGCGTGCGTGTGTTGCGTGCGTGCGTGTGTTGCGTGCGTGCGTGTGTTGCGTGCGTGCGTGTGTTGCGTGCGTGTGTTGCGTGCGTGCGTGTGTTGCGTGCGTGCGTGTGTTGCGTGCGTGCGTGTGTTGCGTGCGTGCGTGTGTTGCGTGCGTGCGTGTGTTGCGTGCGTGCGTGTGTTGCGTGCGTGCGTGTGTTGCGTGCGTGCGTGTGTGTGCGTGCGTGCGTTGTTGCGTGTGTGCGTGCGTGCGTGCGTGTGTGCGTTGCGTGCGTGTGTGTGTTGCGTGCGTGCGTGTGTTGCGTGCGTGCGTGTGTTGCGTGCGTGCGTGTGTGTGCGTGCGTGTGTGTGTTGCGTGCGTGCGTGTGTTGCGTGCGTGCGTGTGTTGCGTGTGTTGCGTGCGTGCGTGCGTGTGTTGCGTGCGTGCGTGTGTTGCGTGCGTGCGTGTGTTGCGTGCGTGTGTGTGTTGCGTGCGTGCGTGTGTTGCGTGCGTGCGTGTGTTGCGTGCGTGCGTGTGTTGCGTGCGTGCGTGCGTTGCGTGCGTGCGTGCGTGTGTTGCGTGCGTGCGTTGTGCGTGTGTGCGTGCGTGCGTGCGTGTGTGCGTTGCGTGCGTGCGTGTGTTGCGTGCGTGCGTGTGTTGCGTGCGTGCGTGTGTTGCGTGCGTGCGTGTGTTGCGTGCGTGTGTGTGTTGCGTGCGTGCGTGTGTTGCGTGCGTGCGTGCGTGTTGCGTGCGTGCGTGTGTTGCGTGCGTGCGTGTGTTGCGTGCGTGCGTGCGTGTGTTGCGTGCGTGCGTGTGTTGCGTGCGTGCGTGTGTTGCGTGTGTTGCGTGCGTGCGTGTGTTGCGTGCGTGCGTGCGTGTGTGCGTTGCGTGCGTGCGTGTGTTGCGTGCGTGCGTGTGTTGCGTGCGTGCGTGTGTTGCGTGCGTGCGTGTGTTGCGTGCGTGTGTGTGTTGCGTGCGTGTGTGCGTTGCGTGCGTGCGTGCGTGTGTTGCGTGCGTGCGTGTGTTGCGTGCGTGTGTGCGTTGCGTGCGTGCGTGTGTTGCGTGCGTGCGTGTGTTGCGTGCGTGCGTGTGTTGCGTGCGTGCGTGTGTTGCGTGCGTGCGTGTGTTGCGTGCGTGCGTGCGTGCGTTGCGTGCGTTGCGTGCGTGCGTGTGTTGCGTGCGTGCGTGCGTGTGTGCGTTGCGTGCGTGTGTGTGTGCGTGCGTGCGTGCGTGTGTTGCGTGCGTGCGTGTGTTGCGTGCGTGCGTGTGTGCGTTGCGTGCGTGTGTGTGTTGCGTGCGTGCGTGTGTTGCGTGCGTGCGTGTGTTGCGTGCGTGCGTGTGTTGCGTGCGTGCGTGTGTTGCGTGCGTGCGTGTGTTGCGTGCGTGCGTGTGTTGCGTGCGTGCGTGTGTTGCGTGCGTGCGTGCGTGCGTGTGTTGCGTGCGTGCGTGCGTGCGTGTGTTGCGTGCGTGCGTGCGTGTGTTGCGTGCGTGCGTGTGTTGCGTGCGTGCGTGTGTTGCGTGCGTGCGTGTGTTGCGTGCGTGCGTGTGTTGCGTGCGTGCGTGCGTGTGTTGCGTGCGTGCGTGTGTTGCGTGCGTGCGTGTGTTGCGTGCGTGCGTGCGTGTGTGCGTGCGTGCGTGTGTGCGTGTGTGCGTGCGTGCGTGCGTGCGTGTGTTGCGTGCGTGCGTGTGTTGCGTGCGTGCGTTGTGTGTGTTGCGTGCGTGCGTGCGTGTGTTGCGTGCGTGCGTGTGTTGCGTGCGTGCGTGCGTGCGTGTGTTGCGTGCGTGTGTTGCGTGCGTGCGTGTGTGCGTGCGTGCGTGTGTTGCGTGCGTGTGTGTGTTGCGTGCGTGCGTGTGTGCGTGTGTGCGTGCGTGCGTGCGTGTGTTGCGTGCGTGCGTGTGTTGCGTGCGTGCGTGTGTTGCGTGCGTGCGTGTGTTGCGTGCGTGCGTGTGTTGCGTGCGTGCGTGTGTTGCGTGCGTGCGTGCGTGCGTGTGTTGCGTGCGTGCGTGCGTGTGTTGCGTGCGTGCGTGCGTGCGTGTGTTGCGTGCGTGCGTGCGTGTGTTGCGTGCGTGCGTGTGTTGCGTGCGTGCGTGTGTGCGTGTGTTGCGTGTGTGTGTTGCGTTGCGTGCGTGCGTGTGTTGCGTGCGTGCGTGTGTTGCGTGCGTGCGTGTGTTGCGTGCGTGCGTGTGTTGCGTGCGTGCGTGTGTTGCGTGCGTGCGTGTGTTGCGTGCGTGCGTGTGTTGCGTGCGTGCGTGTGTTGCGTGCGTGCGTGCGTGCGTGTGTTGCGTGCGTGCGTGCGTGTGTTGCGTGCGTGCGTGCGTGTGTTGCGTGCGTGCGTGTGTTGCGTGCGTGCGTGTGTGCGTGCGTGCGTGCGTGTGTTGCGTGCGTGCGTGTGTTGCGTGCGTGCGTGTGTTGCGTGCGTGCGTGTGTTGCGTGCGTGCGTGCGTGCGTGCGTGCGTGCGTGTGTGCGTGCGTGCGTTGCGTGCGTGCGTGTGTTGCGTGCGTGTGTGCGTGTGTGCGTGCGTGCGTGTGTTGTGTGTGCGTGCGTGCGTGTGTTGCGTGCGTGCGTGTGTTGCGTGCGTGCGTGTGTTGCGTGCGTGCGTGTGTTGCGTGCGTGCGTGTGTGCGTGTGTGCGTGCGTGCGTGCGTGCGTGCGTGCGTGCGTGCGTGTGTTGCGTGCGTGCGTGTGTTGCGTGCGTGCGTGCGTGTGTGCGTGCGTGCGTGCGTGCGTGCGTGTGTTGCGTGCGTGCGTGTGTTGCGTGCGTGCGTGTGTTGCGTGCGTGCGTGCGTGCGTGTGTTGCGTGCGTGCGTGTGTTGCGTGCGTGCGTGTGTTGCGTGCGTGCGTGTGTTGCGTGCGTGCGTGTGTTGCGTGCGTGCGTGCGTTGCGTGCGTGCGTGTGTTGCGTGCGTGCGTGTGTTGCGTGCGTGCGTGTGTTGCGTGCGTGTGTGTGTTGTGCGTGCGTGCGTGCGTGCGTGTGTTGCGTGCGTGCGTGCGTGCGTTGCGTGCGTGCGTGCGTGTGTTGCGTGCGTGCGTGTGTTGCGTGCGTGCGTGTGCTGCGTGCGTGCGTGTGTTGCGTGCGTTGCGTGCGTGCGTGTGTTGCGTGCGTGCGTGTGTTGCGTGCGTGCGTGTGTTGCGTGCGTGTGTGTGTTGCGTGCGTGCGTGTGTTGCGTGCGTGCGTGTGTGTGTGCGTGTGTGCGTGCGTGCGTGTGTTGCGTGCGTGCGTGTGTTGCGTGCGTGCGTGTGTTGCGTGCGTGCGTGTGTTGCGTGCGTGCGTGTGTTGCGTGCGTGCGTGTGTTGCGTGCGTGCGTGTGTTGCGTGCGTGCGTGTGTTGCGTGCGTGCGTGTGTTGCGTGCGTGCGTGTGTTGCGTGTGTTGCGTGCGTGCGTGCGTGTGTTGCGTGCGTGCGTGTGTTGCGTGCGTGCGTGTGTTGCGTGCGTGTGTTGTTGCGTGCGTGCGTGTGCGTTGCGTGCGTGTGTGTGTTGCGTGTGTGCGTGCGTGCGTGTGTGCGTGCGTGCGTGTGTTGCGTGCGTGCGTGTGTTGCGTGCGTGCGTGTGTTGCGTGCGTGCGTGTGTTGCGTGCGTGCGTGTGTTGCGTGCGTGCGTGTGTTGCGTGCGTGCGTGTGTTGCGTGCGTGCGTGTGTTGCGTGCGTGCGTGTGTTGCGTGCGTGCGTGTGTTGCGTGCGTGCGTGTGTTGCGTGCGTGCGTGTGTTGCGTGCGTGCGTGTGTTGCGTGCGTGTGTTGCGTGCGTGCGTGTGTTGCGTGCGTGCGTGTGTTGCGTGCGTGCGTGTGTTGCGTGCGTGTGTGTGCGTGCGTGCGTGTGTTGCGTGCGTGCGTGTGTTGCGTGCGTGCGTGTGTTGCGTGCGTGCGTGTGTTGCGTGCGTGTGTGTGTTGCGTGCGTGCGTGTGTTGCGTGCGTGTGTGTGTTGCGTGCGTGCGTGTGTTGCGTGCGTGCGTGTGTTGCGTGCGTGCGTGTGTTGCGTGCGTGCGTGTGTTGCGTGCGTGCGTGTGTTGCGTGCGTGCGTGTGTTGCGTGCGTGCGTGTGTTGCGTGCGTGCGTGTGTTGCGTGCGTGCGTGTGTTGCGTGCGTGCGTGTGTTGCGTGCGTGCGTGTGTGCGTGCGTGCGTGTGTTGCGTGCGTGTGTGCGTGCGTGCGTGCGTGCGTGCGCGTGTGTGTGTTGCGTGCGTGCGTGTGTTGCGTGCGTGCGTGTGTTGCGTGCGTGCGTGTGTTGCGTGCGTGTGTTGCGTGCGTGCGTGCGTTGCGTGCGTTGCGTGCGTGCGTGTGTTGCGTGCGTGCGTGTGTTGCGTGCGTGCGTGTGTTGCGTGCGTGTGTGTGTTGCGTGCGTGCGTGTGTTGCGTGCGTGCGTGTGTTGCGTGCGTGCGTGTGTTGCGTGCGTGCGTGTGTTGCGTGCGTGCGTGTGTTGCGTGCGTGCGTGTGTTGCGTGCGTGCGTGTGTTGCGTGCGTGCGTGTGTTGCGTGCGTGCGTGTGTTGCGTGCGTGCGTGTGTTGTGCGTGCGTGCGTGCGTGTGTTGCGTGCGTGCGTGTGTGCGTGCGTGCGTGCGTGTGTGCGTGTGTTGCGTGCGTGCGTGTGTTGCGTGCGTGCGTGTGTTGCGTGCGTGCGTGTGTTGCGTGCGTGCGTGCGTGTTGCGTGCGTGCGTGTGTTGCGTGCGTGCGTGTGTTGCGTGCGTGCGTGTGTTGCGTGCGTGCGTGTGTGTGCGTGCGTGCGTGTGCGTGCGTGCGTGCGTTGCGTGCGTGTGTGCGTTGCGTGCGTGCGTGTGTTGCGTGCGTGCGTGTGTTGCGTGCGTGCGTGTGTTGCGTGCGTGCGTGTGTTGCGTGCGTGCGTGTGTTGCGTGCGTGCGTGTGTTGCGTGCGTGCGTGTGTTGCGTGCGTGCGTGCGTTGCGTGCGTGCGTGTGTGCGTGCGTGCGTGCGTGTGTTGCGTGCGTGTGTGTTGCGTGCGTGCGTGTGTTGCGTGCGTGCGTGCGTGTGTTGCGTGCGTGCGTGTGTTGCGTGCGTGCGTGTGTTGCGTGCGTGCGTGTGTTGCGTGCGTGCGTGTGTTGCGTGCGTGCGTGTGTTGCGTGCGTGCGTGTGTTGCGTGCGTGCGTGTGTTGCGTGCGTGCGTGTGTTGCGTGCGTGCGTGTGTTGCGTGCGTGTGTGTGTTGCGTGCGTGCGTGTGTTGCGTGCGTGCGTGTGTTGCGTGCGTGCGTGTGTTGCGTGCGTGCGTGTGTTGCGTGCGTGCGTGTGTTGCGTGCGTGTGTGTGTTGCGTGCGTGCGTGTGTTGCGTGCGTGCGTGTGTTGCGTGCGTGCGTGTGTTGCGTGCGTGCGTGTGTTGCGTGCGTGCGTGTGTTGCGTGCGTGCGTGTGTTGCGTGCGTGCGTGCGTGCGTTGCGTGCGTGCGTGTGTTGCGTGCGTGCGTGCGTTGCGTGCGTGCGTGCGTTGCGTGCGTGCGTGTGTTGCGTGCGTGCGTGTGTTGCGTGCGTGCGTGTGTTGCGTGCGTGTGTGTGCGTTGCGTGCGTGCGTGCGTGCGTGCGTGCGTGTGTGCGTGTGTTGCGTGCGTGCGTGCGTGTGTTGCGTGCGTGCGTGTGTTGCGTGCGTGCGTGTGTTGCGTGCGTGCGTGTGTTGCGTGCGTGCGTGTGTTGCGTGCGTGCGTGTGTTGCGTGCGTGCGTGTGTTGCGTGCGTGCGTGTGTTGCGTGCGTGCGTGTGTTGCGTGCGTGCGTGTGTTGCGTGCGTGCGTGTGTGTGTTGCGTGTGTGCGTGCGTGCGTGTGTTGCGTGCGTGCGTGTGTTGCGTGCGTGCGTGTGTTGCGTGCGTGCGTGTGTTGCGTGCGTGCGTGTGTTGCGTGCGTGCGTGTGTTGCGTGCGTGCGTGTGTTGCGTGCGTGCGTGTGTTGCGTGCGTGCGTGTGTTGCGTGCGTGCGTGTGTGCGTGCGTGCGTGCGTGCGTGCGTGTGTTGCGTGCGTGCGTGTGTTGCGTGCGTGCGTGTGTTGCGTGCGTGCGTGTGTTGCGTGCGTGCGTGTGTTGCGTGCGTGCGTGTGTTGTTGCGTGTGTGCGTGCGTGCGTGTGTTGCGTGCGTGCGTGTGTTGCGTGCGTGCGTGTGTTGCGTGCGTGCGTGTGTTGCGTGCGTGCGTGTGTTGCGTGCGTGCGTGTGTTGCGTGCGTGCGTGTGTTGCGTGCGTGCGTGTGTTGCGTGCGTGCGTGTGTTGCGTGCGTGCGTGTGTTGCGTGCGTGCGTGTGTTGCGTGCGTGCGTGTGTTGCGTGCGTGCGTGTGTTGCGTGCGTGCGTGTGTTGCGTGCGTGTGTTGCGTGCGTGTGTGTTGCGTGCGTGCGTGTGTTGCGTGCGTGTGTGTGTTGCGTGCGTGTGTTGCGTGCGTGCGTGTGTTGCGTGCGTGCGTGTGTTGCGTGCGTGCGTGTGTTGCGTGCGTGCGTGTGTTGCGTGCGTGCGTGTGTTGCGTGCGTGTGTTGCGTGCGTGCGTTGTTGCGTGCGTGCGTGTGTTGCGTGCGTGCGTGTGTTGCGTGCGTGCGTGTGTTGCGTGCGTGCGTGTGTTGCGTGCGTGCGTGTGTTGCGTGCGTGCGTGTGTTGCGTGCGTGCGTGTGTTGCGTGCGTGCGTGTGTTGCGTGCGTGCGTGTGTTGCGTGCGTGCGTGTGTTGCGTGCGTGCGTGTGTTGCGTGCGTGCGTGTGTTGCGTGCGTGCGTGTGTTGCGTGCGTGCGTGTGTGCGTTGCGTGCGTGTGTGTGTTGCGTGCGTGCGTGTTGCGTGCGTGCGTGTGTTGCGTGCGTGCGTGTGTTGCGTGCGTGCGTGTGTTGCGTGCGTGCGTGTGTGTTGCGTGCGTGCGTGTGTTGCGTGCGTGCGTGTGTTGCGTGCGTGCGTGTGTTGCGTGCGTGCGTGTGTTGCGTGCGTGCGTGTGTTGCGTGCGTGCGTGTGTTGCGTGCGTGCGTGTGTTGCGTGCGTGCGTGTGTTGCGTGCGTGCGTGTGTTGCGTGCGTGCGTGTGTTGCGTGCGTGCGTGTGTTGCGTGCGTGCGTGTGTTGCGTGCGTGCGTGTGTGCGTGCGTGCGTGTGTGTGTTGCGTGCGTGCGTGTGTGTGTGCGTGCGTGTGTGTGTTGCGTGCGTGCGTGCGTGCGTGTGTTGCGTGCGTGCGTGTGTTGCGTGCGTGCGTGTGTTGCGTGCGTGTGTGTGTTGCGTGCGTGCGTGTGTTGCGTGCGTGCGTGTGTTGCGTGCGTGCGTGTGTTGCGTGCGTGCGTGTGTTGCGTGCGTGTGTGTGTGCGTGCGTGCGTGTGTTGCGTGCGTGCGTGTGTTGCGTGCGTGCGTGTGTTGCGTGCGTGCGTGTGTGTGCGTGCGTGCGTGTGTTGCGTGCGTGCGTGCGTTGCGTGCGTGCGTGTGTTGCGTGCGTGCGTGCGTGCGTGCGTGTGTTGCGTGCGTGCGTGTGTTGCGTGCGTGCGTGTGTTGCGTGCGTGCGTGTGTTGCGTGCGTGCGTGTGTGCGTGCGTGCGTGTGTTGCGTGCGTGCGTGCGTGTGTGCGTGCGTGCGTGTGTTGCGTGCGTGCGTGTGTTGCGTGCGTGCGTGTGTTGCGTGCGTGCGTGTGTTGCGTGCGTGTGTTGCGTGCGTGCGTGTGTTGCGTGCGTGCGTGTGTTGCGTGCGTGTGTGTTGCGTGCGTGCGTGTGTTGCGTGCGTGTGTGTTGCGTGCGTGCGTGTGTTGCGTGCGTGCGTGTGTTGCGTGCGTGCGTGTGTTGCGTGCGTGCGTGTGTTGCGTGCGTGCGTGCGTTGCGTGCGTGTGTGTGCGTGCGTGCGTGTGTGTGTGCGTTGCGTGCGTGCGTGTGTTGCGTGCGTGCGTGTGTTGCGTGCGTGTGTGTGTTGCGTGCGTGCGTGTGTTGCGTGCGTGCGTGTGTTGCGTGCGTGTGTGTGTTGCGTGCGTGCGTGTGTTGCGTGCGTGCGTGTGTTGCGTGCGTGCGTGTGTTGCGTGCGTGCGTGTGTTGCGTGCGTGTGTGCGTGCGTGCGTGCGTGCGTGCGTTGCGTGCGTGCGTGTGTGCGTGCGTGCGTGTGTTGCGTGCGTGCGTGTGTTGCGTGCGTGCGTGTGTTGCGTGCGTGCGTGTGTTGCGTGCGTGCGTGTGTTGCGTGCGTGCGTGTGTTGCGTGCGTGCGTGTGTTGCGTGCGTGTGTGTGTTGCGTGCGTGCGTGTGTTGCGTGCGTGCGTGTGTTGCGTGCGTGCGTGTGTTGCGTGCGTGCGTGTGTTGCGTGCGTGCGTGTGTTGCGTGCGTGCGTGTGTTGCGTGCGTGCGTGTGTTGCGTGCGTGTGTGTGTTGCGTGCGTGCGTGTGTTGCGTGCGTGCGTGTGTTGCGTGCGTGCGTGTGTTGCGTGCGTGCGTGTGTTGCGTGCGTGCGTGTGTTGCGTGCGTGCGTGTGTTGCGTGCGTGCGTGTGTTGCGTGCGTGCGTGTGTTGCGTGCGTGCGTGTGTGTTGCGTGCGTGCGTGTGTTGCGTGCGTGCGTGCGTGCGTGTGTTGCGTGCGTGCGTGCGTGCGTGCGTGCGTGTGTTGCGTGCGTGCGTGTGTTGCGTGCGTGCGTGTGTTGCGTGCGTGCGTGTGTTGCGTGCGTGCGTGTGTTGCGTGCGTGCGTGTGTTGCGTGCGTGCGTGTGTTGCGTGCGTGCGTGTGTTGCGTGCGTGCGTGTGTTGCGTGCGTGCGTGTGTTGCGTGCGTGCGTGTGTTGCGTGCGTGCGTGTGTTGCGTGCGTGTGTGTGTTGCGTGCGTGTGTGCGTTGCGTGCGTGCGTGTGTTGCGTGCGTGCGTGTGTTGCGTGCGTGCGTGTGTTGCGTGCGTGCGTGTGTTGCGTGCGTGTGTGTGTTGCGTGCGTGCGTGTGTTGCGTGCGTGCGTGTGTTGCGTGCGTGCGTGTGTTGCGTGCGTGTGTGTGTTGCGTGCGTGCGTGTTGCGTGCGTGCGTGTGTTGCGTGCGTGCGTGTGTTGCGTGCGTGCGTGTGTTGCGTGCGTGCGTGTGTTGCGTGCGTGCGTGTGTTGCGTGCGTGTGTGTGTTGCGTGCGTGCGTGTGTTGCGTGCGTGCGTGTGTTGCGTGCGTGCGTGTGTTGCGTGCGTGCGTGTGTTGCGTGCGTGCGTGTGTTGCGTGCGTGCGTGTGTTGCGTGCGTGTGTTGTTGCGTGCGTGTGTGTGTTGCGTGCGTGCGTGCGTGTGTTGCGTGCGTGTGTGTGTTGCGTGCGTGCGTGTGTGCGTGTGTGCGTGCGTGCGTGTGTGCGTGCGTGCGTGTGTGCGTGCGTGCGTGCGTGTGTTGCGTGCGTGTGTGTGTTGCGTGCGTGCGTGTGTTGCGTGCGTGCGTGTGTTGCGTGCGTGCGTGTGTTGCGTGCGTGTGTGTGTTGCGTGCGTGCGTGTGTTGCGTGCGTGCGTGTGTTGCGTGCGTGCGTGTGTTGCGTGCGTGCGTGTGTTGCGTGCGTGCGTGTGTTGCGTGCGTGCGTGTGTTGCGTGCGTGCGTGTGTTGCGTGCGTGTGTGTGTTGCGTGCGTGCGTGCGTGTGTTGCGTGCGTGCGTTGTTTGCGTGTTTGCGTGCGTGCGTGTGTTGCGTGCGTGCGTGTGTTGCGTGTGTTGCGTGCGTGCGTGTGTTGCGTGCGTGCGTGTGTGCGTTGCGTGCGTGCGTGTGTTGCGTGCGTGTGTGTGTTGCGTGCGTGCGTGTGTTGCGTGCGTGTGTGTGTTGCGTGCGTGCGTGTGTTGCGTGCGTGCGTGTGTGTGCGTGCGTGCGTGTGTTGCGTGCGTGCGTTGTGCGTGTGTTGCGTGCGTGCGTGTGTTGCGTGCGTGCGTGTGTTGCGTGCGTGCGTGTGTTGCGTGCGTGCGTGTGTTGCGTGCGTGCGTGTGTTGCGTGCGTGTGTGTGTTGCGTGCGTGCGTGTGTTGCGTGCGTGCGTGTGTTGCGTGCGTGCGTGTGTTGCGTGCGTGCGTGTGTTGCGTGCGTGCGTGTGTTGCGTGCGTGCGTGTGTTGCGTGCGTGCGTGTGTTGCGTGCGTGCGTGTGTTGCGTGCGTGCGTGTGTTGCGTGCGTGTGTGTGTTGCGTGCGTGCGTGTGTTGCGTGCGTGTGTGTGTTGCGTGCGTGCGTGTGTTGCGTGCGTGCGTGTGTTGCGTGCGTGCGTGTGTTGCGTGCGTGCGTGTGTTGCGTGCGTGTGTGTGTTGCGTGCGTGCGTGTGTTGCGTGCGTGCGTGCGTTGCGTGCGTGCGTGTGTTGCGTGCGTGCGTGTGTTGCGTGCGTGTGTGTGTTGCGTGCGTGCGTGTGTTGCGTGCGTGTGTGTGTTGCGTGCGTGCGTGTGTTGCGTGCGTGCGTGTGTTGCGTGCGTGCGTGTGTTGCGTGCGTGCGTGTGTTGCGTGCGTGCGTGTGTTGCGTGCGTGCGTGTGTTGCGTGCGTGCGTGTGTTGCGTGCGTGCGTGTGTTGCGTGCGTGCGTGTGTTGCGTGCGTGCGTGTGTTGCGTGCGTGTGTGTGTTGCGTGCGTGCGTGCGTGTGTTGCGTGCGTGCGTGTGTTGCGTGCGTGCGTGTGTTGCGTGCGTGTGTGTGTTGCGTGCGTGCGTGTGTTGCGTGCGTGTGTGTGTTGCGTGCGTGCGTGTGTTGCGTGCGTGCGTGTGTTGCGTGCGTGCGTGTGTTGCGTGCGTGCGTGTGTTGCGTGCGTGCGTGTGTTGCGTGCGTGCGTGTGTTGCGTGCGTGCGTGTGTTGCGTGCGTGTGTGTGTTGCGTGCGTGCGTGTGTTGCGTGCGTGCGTGTGTTGCGTGCGTGCGTGTGTTGCGTGCGTGCGTGTGTTGCGTGCGTGCGTGTGTTGCGTGCGTGCGTGTGTTGCGTGCGTGCGTGTGTTGCGTGCGTGCGTGTGTTGCGTGCGTGTGTGTGTGCGTGCGTGCGTGTGTGCGTGCGTGCGTGTGTGCGTTGCGTGCGTGCGTGTGTTGCGTGCGCGTGCGTGTGTTGCGTGCGTGCGTGTGTTGCGTGCGTGCGTGTGTTGCGTGCGTGCGTGTGTTGCGTGCGTGCGTGTGTTGCGTGCGTGCGTGTGTTGCGTGCGTGCGTGTGTGTTGCGTGCGTGCGTGTGTTGCGTGCGTGCGTGTGTGCGTGCGTGCGTGTGTTGCGTGCGTGCGTGTGTTGCGTGCGTGCGTGCGTGTGTGCGTGCGTGTGTGTGTGCGTGCGTGTGTGTGTTGCGTGCGTGCGTGCGTGTGTTGCGTGCGTGCGTGTGTTGCGTGCGTGCGTGTGTTGCGTGCGTGTGTGTGTTGCGTGCGTGCGTGTGTTGCGTGCGTGCGTGTGTTGCGTGCGTGCGTGTGTTGCGTGCGTGCGTGTGTTGCGTGCGTGCGTGTGTTGCGTGCGTGCGTGTGTTGCGTGCGTGCGTGTGTTGCGTGCGTGCGTGTGTTGCGTGCGTGCGTGTGTTGCGTGCGTGCGTGTGTTGCGTGCGTGCGTGTGTTGCGTGCGTGCGTGTGTTGCGTGCGTGCGTGTGTTGCGTGCGTGCGTGTGTTGCGTGCGTGCGTGTGTTGCGTGCGTGCGTGTGTTGCGTGCGTGCGTGTGTTGCGTGCGTGCGTGTGTTGCGTGCGTGCGTGTGTTGCGTGCGTGTGTGTGTTGCGTGCGTGCGTGTGTTGCGTGCGTGCGTGTGTTGCGTGCGTGCGTGTGTTGCGTGCGTGCGTGTGTTGCGTGCGTGCGTGTGTTGCGTGCGTGCGTGTGTTGCGTGCGTGCGTGTGTTGCGTGCGTGCGTGTGTTGCGTGCGTGTGTGTGTTGCGTGCGTGCGTGTGTTGCGTGCGTGCGTGTGTTGCGTGCGTGCGTGTGTTGCGTGCGTGCGTGTGTTGCGTGCGTGCGTGTGTTGCGTGCGTGCGTGTGTGTTGCGTGCGTGCGTGTGTTGCGTGCGTGCGTGTGTTGCGTGCGTGCGTGTGTTGCGTGCGTGCGTGTGTTGCGTGCGTGCGTGTGTTGCGTGCGTGTGTGCGTGCGTGCGTGCGTGGTGCGTTGCGTGCGTGCGTGTGTTGCGTGCGTGCGTGTGTTGCGTGCGTGCGTGTGTGCGTGTGTGCGTGCGTGCGTGCGTGCGTGCGTGCGTGTGTTGCGTGCGTGCGTGTGTTGCGTGCGTGCGTGTGTTGCGTGCGTGCGTGTGTTGCGTGCGTGCGTGTGTTGCGTGCGTGCGTGTGTTGCGTGCGTGCGTGTGTTGCGTGCGTGCGTGTGTTGCGTGCGTGCGTGTGTTGCGTGCGTGTGTGTGTTGCGTGCGTGTGTGTGTGCGTGCGTGCGTGTTGCGTGCGTGTGTGTGTTGCGTGCGTGCGTGCGTTGCGTGCGTGCGTGTGTGTTGCGTGCGTGCGTGTGTTGCGTGCGTGCGTGTGTTGCGTGCGTGCGTGTGTTGCGTGCGTGCGTGTGTTGCGTGCGTGCGTGTGTTGCGTGCGTGTGTGTGTTGCGTGCGTGCGTGTGTTGCGTGCGTGTGTGTGTTGCGTGCGTGCGTGTGTTGCGTGCGTGCGTGTGTTGCGTGCGTGCGTGTGTTGCGTGCGTGCGTGTGTTGCGTGCGTGTGTGTGTTGCGTGCGTGCGTGTGTTGCGTGCGTGCGTGTGTTGCGTGCGTGCGTGTGTTGCGTGCGTGCGTGTGTTGCGTGCGTGTGTGTGTTGCGTGCGTGCGTGTGTTGCGTGCGTGTGTGTGTTGCGTGCGTGCGTGTGTTGCGTGCGTGCGTGTGTTGCGTGCGTGCGTGTGTTGCGTGCGTGCGTGTGTTGCGTGCGTGCGTGTGTGCGTGTGTTGCGTGCGTGCGTGTGTTGCGTGCGTGCGTGTGTGCGTTGCGTGCGTGTGTGTGTTGCGTGCGTGCGTGTGTTGCGTGCGTGCGTGTGTTGCGTGCGTGCGTGTGTTGCGTGCGTGCGTGTGTTGCGTGCGTGCGTGTGTTGCGTGCGTGCGTGTGTTGCGTGCGTGCGTGCGTGTGTTGCGTGCGTGCGTGTGTTGCGTGCGTGTGTGTGTTGCGTGCGTGTGTGTGTTGCGTGCGTGCGTGTGTTGCGTGCGTGCGTGTGTTGCGTGCGTGTGTGTGTTGCGTGCGTGCGTGCGCGTGTTGCGTGCGTGCGTTAGTGCGTGTGTTGCGTGCGTGCGTGTGTGTTGCGTGCGTGCGTGTGTTGCGTGCGTGCGTGTGTTGCGTGCGTGCGTGTGTTGCGTGCGTGCGTGTGTTGCGTGCGTGCGTGTGTTGCGTGCGTGCGTGTGTTGCGTGCGTGCGTGCGTGTTGCGTGCGTGCGTGTGTTGCGTGCGTGCGTTGTGCGTGTGTGCGTGCGTGCGTGCGTTGCGTGCGTGTTGTGTGTTGCGTGCGTGCGTGTGTTGCGTGCGTGCGTGTGTTGCGTGCGTGCGTGTGTTGCGTGCGTGTGTGTGTTGCGTGCGTGCGTGTGTTGCGTGCGTGTGTGTGTTGCGTGCGTGCGTGTGTTGCGTGCGTGCGTGTGTTGCGTGCGTGCGTGTGTTGCGTGCGTGCGTGTGTTGCGTGCGTGTGTGCGTTGCGTGCGTGCGTGTGTTGCGTGCGTGCGTGTGTTGCGTGCGTGTGTGTGTTGCGTGCGTGCGTGTGTTGCGTGCGTGCGTGTGTTGCGTGCGTGCGTGTGTTGCGTGCGTGCGTGTGTTGCGTGCGTGTGTGTGTTGCGTGCGTGCGTGTGTTGCGTGCGTGTGTGTGTTGCGTGCGTGCGTGTGTTGCGTGCGTGCGTGTGTTGCGTGCGTGCGTGTGTTGCGTGCGTGCGTGTGTTGCGTGCGTGTGTGTGTTGCGTGCGTGCGTGTGTTGCGTGCGTGCGTGTGTTGCGTGCGTGCGTGTGTTGCGTGCGTGCGTGTGTTGCGTGCGTGCGTGTGTTGCGTGCGTGTTTGTGTTGCGTGCGTGTGTGTGTTGCGTGCGTGCGTGTGTTGCGTGCGTGCGTGTGTTGCGTGCGTGCGTGTGTTGCGTGCGTGCGTGTGTTGCGTGCGTGTGTGTGTTGCGTGCGTGTGTGTGTTGCGTGCTTGTGCGTGCGTGTGTTGCGTGCGTGCGTGTGTTGCGTGCGTGCGTGTGTTGCGTGCGTGTGTGTGTTGCGTGCGTGCGTGTGTTGCGTGCGTGTGTGTGTTGCGTGCGTGCGTGTGTTGCGTGCGTGTGTGTGTTGCGTGCGTGTGTGTGTTGCGTGCGTGCGTGTGTTGCGTGCGTGTGTGTGTTGCGTGCGTGCGTGTGTTGCGTGCGTGTGTGTGTTGCGTGCGTGTGTGTGTTGCGTGCGTGCGTGTGTTGCGTGCGTGTGTGTGTTGCGTGCGTGCGTGTGTTGCGTGCGTGCGTGTGTTGCGTGCGTGCGTGTGTTGCGTGCGTGCGTGTGTTGCGTGCGTGCGTGTGTTGCGTGCGTGCGTGTGTTGCGTGCGTGCGTGTGTTGCGTGCGTGCGTGTGTGTGTTGCGTGCGTGTGTGCGTTTGCGTGCGTGTGCGTGTGTTGCGTGCGTGCGTGAGTGTGTTGCGTGCGTGCGTGTGTTGCGTGCGTGCGTGTGTTGCGTGCGTGTGTGTGTTGCGTGCGTGTGTGTTGCGTGCGTGTGTGTGTTGCGTGCTTGCGTGCGTGTGTTGCGTGCGTGCGTGTGTTGCGTGCGTGCGTGTGTTGCGTGCGTGCGTGTGTTGCGTGCGTGTTGTGTTGCGTGCGTGCGTGTGTTGCGTGCGTGCGTGTGTTGCGTGCGTGCGTGCGTGTTGCGTGCGTGTGTGTGTTGCGTGCGTGTGTGTGTGCGTGCTTGCGTGCGTGTGTTGCGTGCGTGCGTGTGTTGCGTGCGTGCGTGTGTTGCGTGCGTGCGTGTGTTGCGTGCGTGTGTGTGTTGCGTGCGTGCGTGTGTTGCGTGCGTGCGTGTGTTGCGTGCGTGCGTGTGTTGCGTGCGTGTTGTGTTGCGTGCGTGCGTGTGTTGCGTGCGTGCGTGTGTTGCGTGCGTGCGTGTGTTGCGTGCGTGCGTGTGTTTGCGTGCGTGCGTGTGTTGCGTGCGTGCGTGTGTTGCGTGCGTGCGTGTGTGTGTTGCGTGCGTGCGTGTGTTGCGTGCGTGCGTGTGTTGCGTGCGTGCGTGTGTGCGTGCGTGCGTGTGTTGCGTGCGTGTGTGTGTTGCGTGCGTGCGTGCGTGTGTGCGTGCGTGTGTGTGTTGCGTGCGTGCGTGTGTTGCGTGCGTGTGTGTTGCGTGCGTGCGTGTGTTGCGTGCGTGCGTGTGTTGCGTGCGTGCGTGTGTTGCGTGCGTGCGTGTGTTTGCGTGCGTGTGTTGCGTGCGTGTGTGTGTTGCGTGCGTGCGTGCGTGTGTTGCGTGCGTGCGTGTGTTGCGTGCGTGCGTGTGTTGCGTGCGTGCGTGTGTTGCGTGCGTGTGTGTGTTGCGTGCGTGTGTGTGTTGCGTGCGTGCGTGTGTTGCGTGCGTGCGTGTGTTGCGTGCGTGCGTGTGTTGCGTGCGTGTGTGTGTTGCGTGCGTGTGTGTGTTGCGTGCGTGCGTGTGTTGCGTGCGTGCGTGTGTTGCGTGCGTGCGTGTGTTGCGTGCGTGCGTGTGTTGCGTGCGTGTGTGTGTTGCGTGCGTGCGTGTGTTGCGTGCGTGTGTGTGTGTGCGTGCGTGCGTGTGTTGCGTGTGTGTGTGTTGTGTGTTGTGTGCGTGCGTGTGTTGCGTGCGTGCGTGTGTTGCGTGCGTGTGTGTGTTGCGTGCGTGCGTGTGTTGCGTGCGTGCGTGTGTTGCGTGCGTGCGTGTGTTGCGTGCGTGTGTGTGTTGCGTGCGTGTGTGTGTTGCGTGCGTGCGTGCGTGTGTGTGCGTGCGTGTGTGTGTTGCGTGCGTGCGTGTGTTGCGTGCGTGCGTGTGTTGCGTGCGTGTGTGTGTTGCGTGCGTGCGTGTGTTGCGTGCGTGTGTGTGTTGCGTGCGTGCGTGTGTTGCGTGCGTGTGTGTTGCGTGCGTGTGTGTGTTGCGTGCGTGTGTGTGTTGCGTGCGTGTGTGTGTTGCGTGCGTGCGTGTGTTGCGTGCGTGCGTGCGTGCGTGCGTGCGTGTGTTGCGTGCGTGCGTGTGTTGCGTGCGTGCGTGTGTTGCGTGCGTGTGTGCGTTGCGTGCGTGCGTGTGTTGCGTGCGT
The DNA here is from genome assembly GCA_037576465.1 of Parascaris univalens. NCBI lineage: Eukaryota > Metazoa > Nematoda > Chromadorea > Rhabditida > Ascarididae > Parascaris > Parascaris univalens. The sequence goes on along the minus strand of CM075173.1, from coordinate 178,304,135 downwards.
GCGTGTGTTGCGTGCGTGCGTGTGTTGCGTGCGTGCGTGTGTTGCGTGCGTGTGTGTGTTGCGTGCGTGTGTGTGTTGCGTGCGTGCGTGTGTTGCGTGCGTGCGTGTGTTGCGTGCGTGCGTGTGTTGCGTGCGTGTGTGTGTTGCGTGTGCGTGTGTGTGCGTGCGTGCGTGTGTTGCGTGCGTGTGTGTGTTGCGTGCGTGCGTGTGTTGCGTGCGTGCGTGTGTTGCGTGCGTGCGTGTGTTGCGTGCGTGCGTGTGTTGCGTGCGTGCGTGTGTTGCGTGCGTGCGTGGTGTGTTGCGTGCGTGCGTGTGTTGCGTGCGTGCGTGTGTTGCGTGCGTGTGTGTGTTGCGTGCGTGTGTGTGTTGCGTGCGTGCGTGTGTTGCGTGCGTGTGTGTGTTGCGTGCGTGCGTGTGTTGCGTGCGTGCGTGTGTTGCGTGCTTGCGTGCGTGTGTTGCGTGCGTGTGTGTGTTGCGTGCGTGCGTGTGTTGCGTGCGTGTGTGTGTTGCGTGCGTGCGTGTGTTGCGTGCGTGCGTGTGTTGCGTGCGTGCGTGTGTTGCGTGCGTGTGTGTGTTGCGTGCGTGTGTGTGTTGCGTGCGTGCGTGCGTGTGTTGCGTGCGTGTGTGTGTTGCGTGCGTGCGTGTGTTGCGTGCGTGCGTGTGTTGCGTGCGTGCGTGTGTTGCGTGCGTGCGTGTGTTGCGTGCGTGCGTGTGTTTGCGTGCGTGTGTGTGTTGCGTGCGTGTGTGTGTTGCGTGCGTGCGTGCGTGTGTTGCGTGCGTGCGTGTGTTGCGTGCGTGTGTGTGTTGCGTGCGTGCGTGTGTTGCGTGCGTGCGTGCGTGTGTTGCGTGCGTGCGTGTGTTGCGTGCGTGTGTGTGTTGCGTGCGTGCGTGTGTTGCGTGCGTGCGTGTGTTTTGCGTGTGTGTGTGTGTGCGTGCGTGTGTGTGTTGCGTGCGTGTGTGTGTGCGTGCGTGTTTGCGTGTGTTGCGTGCGTGTGTGTGCGTGCGTGTGTGTGTTGCGTGCGTGCGTGTGTTGCGTGCGTGCGTGTGTTGCGTGCGTGCGTGTGTGCGTGCGTGCGTGTGTTGCGTGCGTGCGTGTGTTGCGTGCGTGCGTGTGTTGCGTGCGTGTGTGTGTTGCGTGCGTGCGTGTGTGTTGCGTGCGTGCGTGTGTTGCGTGCGTGCGTGTGTTGCGTGCGTGCGTGTGTTGCGTGCGTGTGTGTTGCGTGCGTGCGTGTGTTGCGTGCGTGTGTGTGTTGCGTGCGTGCGTGTGTTGCGTGCGTGTGTGTGTGCGTGCGTGCGTGCGTGTGTTGCGTGCGTGTGTGTGTTGCGTGCGTGCGTGTGTTGCGTGCGTGCGTGTGTTGCGTGCGTGTGTGTGTTGCGTGCGTGCGTGTGTTGCGTGCGTGCGTGTGTTGCGTGCGTGTGTGTGTTGCGTGCGTGTGTGTGTTGCGTGCGTGCGTGCGTGTGTTGCGTGCGTGCGTGTGTTGCGTGCGTGCGTGTGTTGCGTGCGTGCGGTGTTGCGTGCGTGTGTGTGTTGCGTGCGTGCGTGTGTTGCGTGCGTGCGTGTGTTGCGTGCGTGCGTGTGTTGCGTGCGTGCGTGTGTTGCGTGCTTGCGTGCGTGTGTTGCGTGCGTGTGTGTGTTGCGTGCGTGGTGTGTTGCGTGCGTGTGTGTGTGTTGCGTGCGTGCGTGCGTGTGTTGCGTGCGTGCGTGTGTGTGCGTGCGTGCGTGTGTTGCGTGCGTGCGTGTGTTGCGTGCGTGCGTGTGTTGCGTGCGTGTGTGTTGCGTGCGTGTGTGTGTTGCGTGCGTGCGTGTGTTGCGTGCGTGCGTGTGTTGCGTGCGTGTGTGTGTGCGTGCGTGCGTGTGTTGCGTGCGTGCATTTGTGCGTGCGTGCGTGTGTTGCGTGCGTGCGTGTGTTGCGTGCGTGCGTGTGTTGCGCGCGTGCGTGTGTTGCGTGCGTGCGTGTGTTGCGTGCGTGTGTGTGTTGCGTGCGTGCGTGCGTGTGTTGCGTGCGTGTGTGTGTTGCGTGCGTGCGTGTGTTGCGTGCGTGCGTGTTGCGTGCGTGCGTGTGTGTGTGTGTTGCGTGCGTGTGTGTGTTGCGTGCGTGCGTGTGTTGCGTGCGTGTGTGTGTTGCGTGCGTGCGTGTGTTGCTGCGTGCGTGCACGTGCGTGCGTGTGTTGCGTGCGTGCGTGTGTTGCGTGCGTGCGTGTGTTGCGTGCGTGTGTGTGTTGCGTGCGTGTGTGTTGCGTGCGTGCGTGTGTTGCGTGCGTGCGTGTGTTGCGTGCGTGTGTGTGTTGCGTGCGTGCGTGTGTTGCGTGCGTGTGTGTGTTGCGTGCGTGTGTGTGTTGCGTGCGTGCGTTGTGTTGCGTGCGTGTGTGTGTTGCGTGCGTGCGTGTGTTGCGTGCGTGTGTGCGTTGCGTGCGTGTGTTGTGTGCGTGCGTGCATGTGTTGCGTGCGTGTGTTTGTGTGTGTGCGTGCTTGCGTGCGTGTGTTGCGTGCGTGTGTGTGTTGCGTGCGTGCGTGTGTTGCGTGCGTGTGTGTGTTGTGTGCGTGTGTGTGTTGCGTGCGTGCGTGTGTTGCGTGCGTGTGTGTGTTGCGTGCGTGCGTGTGTTGCGTGCGTGTGTGTGTTTGCGTGCGTGCGTGTGTTGCGTGCGTGCGTGTGTTGCGTGCGTGCGTGTGTTGCGTGCGTGTGTGTGTTGCGTGCGTGCGTGTGTTGCGTGCGTGTGTGTGTTGCGTGCGTGTGTGTGTTGCGTGCGTGTGTGTGTTGCGTGCGTGTGTGTGTTGCGTGCTTGCGTGCGTGTGTTGCGTGCGTGCGTGTGTTGCGTGCGTGCGTGTGTTGCGTGCGTGCAGTGTTGCGTGCGTGTGTGTGTTGCGTGCTTGGTGTGTGTGTTGCGTGCGTGTGTGCGTTGCGTGCGTGCGTGTGTTGCGTGCTTGCGTGAGTGTGTTGCGTGCGTGTGTGTGTTGCGTGCGTGCGTGTGTTGCGTGCGTGGTGTGTTGCGTGCGTGTGTGTGTTGCGTGCGCGTGCGTGTGTTGCGTGCGTGTGTGTGTTGCGTGCGTGCGTGTGTTGCGTGCGTGTGTGTGTTGCGTGCGTGCGTGTGTTGCGTGCGTGTGTGTGTTGCGTGCGTGCGGTGTTGCGTGCGTGCACGTGTTGCGTGCGTGCATGTGTTGCGTGCGTGCGTTTGTTGCGTGCGTGTGTGTTGCGTGTGTTGCGTGCGTGGTGTGTTGCGTGCGTGCGTGTGTTGCGTGCGTGCGTGTGTTGCGTGCGTGTGTGTGTTGCGTGCGTGCGTGTGTTGCGTGCGTGTGTGTGTGTGCGTGCGTGCGTGTGTTGCGTGCGTGAGTGCGTGCGTGCGTGTGTGTGTTGCGTGCGTGCATGTGTTGCGTGCCTGCATGTGTTGCGTGCTTGCGTGTTTTGCGTGCGTGCGTGTGTTGCGTGTTTGTTGTTGTGTGTCTTGCGTGTATGTGCTGTGTGTGTATGTTGTGTGTGTGTGGTTTGCGTGTGTGTGTTGTGTGTGGTTGTGTTGGTGTGTTGTGGGTGTGTTGTGTGTGTGTGTTGTGTGTGTGTGTTGTGTGTGTGTTGT